>JAMXBD010002718.1:0-168750 GCA_024138025.1 Combretum micranthum | reverse complement strand
GCTTTGAACCAATTCATAGGCCAGCTAAAGGGAGCACCTATCCAATCTGGTGTGCTTAAGGAGTGTGCTTGAATCAAATCTAAGACAAATGCCAGCCATGGAGCGCGTTTGAACTAAATCATAGGCCAGCTCAAGGAGCGCGTTTAAATCAAGTGCCAGCTCAAAGAAGTGTTGTATCTAAATCTAAATCATAGGCTAGCTCAAGAGTGCCTATCCAAATCAAGTGCCAGCTCAATGAGCACGCTTGTATCAAATCTAAAACAAATTGCCAGTCAAGGAGCGCGTTTGAACTAAATCAAATGCTAGCTCAAGGAACGCTTATCCAAATCAGGTGCCAGCTCAAAGAGTGCGCTTGTATCAAATATAAGACAAATGTTAGCTCAAGAGGCGTTTCAAGAACATGAATCACCTCCATCTAATAAGTAATCTAAAAAGCAGCGGTTCAGAACATGAATTGTTCCTATTCGAGAAAAACTTAATTCTCTGCTCAAGAAACAATACTATCTCCGCTTAGAAAACGACCTCTTTCAAGTAAGGATCAGTACATGAGACCTGAATCAAGGGATGGTTCAATACATGAAGCATCATTAGCTCAAGAAGCGGATTTAACGAGCATATCAGAACATGAAAAGCTCCCACCCGCTCAAGAAGTGGGAATTCCAGATAAGGTAAAGTCAAAATGAGGTCTACTTTATCTTTGTGAGAAGGTTTGACCTCATCATAAAGAGGGGCAGCTGTAGAACTTCATTTTGACATTTATTTTTGTCAAAATAAGTACTAATCTTAGTATACACATAATTAAAAATTAATTGAATTTTTGCAAATTATAAATGTTAAAACTAGGAATGAAAATTAGAAAAATAAATCAATTTAATAGAAATAAATATAATGGATGTATATATATATAATTAATATAGTATAATATAATTTCAAAAATTGTAAACAAAAAAAATTGTACTGTTTCATCTCCTACCTCCGGCTGCCAATGGGGTGTTTTTGTCCATTTTTGACATTTCAAACCCGTTTTTTAAAAAAAAATACGTATTTTGAAATAGACACGGAGTTACTTCATTTTGATATATAATTTGCATATTTTTATAACGATAATATTTCAAAATCGGATTTGAAATGTGAAAAAAATTCGTTTTTACATTACGAAAAAAGCTCAAGAATCCTTTTTTTCACTCACAACGTGTTTCAACGTTAAGTTTGAACGTTTAATGACAGCTAATCGCAAATTACAACCGTTGTAGTCCCATTTTTTTGGATCAAAATCAAAATAAAACATGAAACCCTAGCTCTATAAATAGAAGAAAAAAAGAATAATAGGAGAACACTAAACAAAAGAAAAGAAAAATCAAATAGCATTTGAATACTAGGAGGTCGAGAGTTCCATCCCCATAAGTTGGTTGCTGTCGAAAACCGCCGAACGGCCATCG
Organism: Combretum micranthum; assembly: GCA_024138025.1. Lineage (NCBI taxonomy): Eukaryota > Viridiplantae > Streptophyta > Magnoliopsida > Myrtales > Combretaceae > Combretum > Combretum micranthum. Next base: position 167,311 of record JAMXBD010002718.1, on the reverse strand, counting down.
TCGGTGTAACCATGAACTCGGCTTCTGCTCAGAGTTGCCGCCATCGACCTTCGCCATTGAAGTTGGACAACGCTTTCGATTGCTTTTTCTGGAGAAAATCCATACATATCATGGAAAGCTTCCTGGCACGCTAGATTCTTGCTGCACGTCAACATTGTTGCTCGTTCGAAGTTCTGCACGTATAAGCCAAGACAGGAGAGTCCTTTGCACTCGATTTCCTGTTGTGATTGTTCCTGACGCGCACAGTAAGTATGTTCTCATTTTTTTTTTTTGTAATATAATAAGTAATTAGTGTTATAATAAGAATCAGAATGATAAAAAATTTTTATTTGTAATAGTGTTGATTTTTTTTTGTTTAAAAAAATAAAACTAAGTAAAATGATGAGTAATTCCACAAATACAAATTAATTGTGTTTTATGATTTTTTTGCATTATAAAATCTTTATCATAAATTTCTTTATGCATAAATTTTGTGATATGTGTTTTTACCATGATGTGAATGGGTATCATTGAGATTTTGTAATTTTCCATGATGTATTCCACTGGTAGCTTGTTGATATTTCTTGATTTTTACCATGACTGTCTTTTAAACATCTTGTTAATGATTTTTTTTATTTTTGTCACATAATATGTTCGATTGATAACTTGCTGATGTAAACGTGTTCATTTGAAAAATTGGTTTGAGTAATAATTGTGTCGGTAAGGGACATGTGTGTTATATATATTGTATTATATTTATTATAGTAGCATGAATTGGACTTGTTATGTGAGTTTGTCTAGCTAGAATAGATGAATTATAATACCTTGTTTGGATAGAAACCAATCTTGATATATAGATTGAAACCATGTATGATTCATTACTCAAAAATCCTTTGCACTTAGAAAAACTCATTTTCATAAATTGCTAAAACCGACTTGATAGTTTGGTTTACAATAAAAAAATAAGTTTTTACAAGACTTAATAAAAATTTAACGAAATTAAAGTGAATGAATTTTAAATTAAAAATGACCAACAAATTAATTTTTCTAAAAGAACTCATGTGGTCTGATCCGATTAGCGAGTACGTAAGCACCTAAATGGGCGACTTAAAATATGTAAAAAATCATTTTTTTGTGAATTTGTTTGATTTGTTAGTTAGTTTAGAATACATGAATATTGATAGAATTTGATAAGATTTGATTATTTGAATATTTCGAGTTTTTTTAGAATATATATGATTATTGATGGAATTTGATTTGTATTTTTGTGCATATTAGACATATGTTTAGTTAATTTGTATATGGTAAATAGTTTAGATCTTGAAATTAGGGTTTAAAGAAACCAATTTAATTTGGAAGTTAAAGTGGTAACGTTTAGGTTTTAATAGGTTAGCTCCGAACTCAAGTTAATTTCTGGTTCTCATTTTCAAAATGATTTTTTTGCAGATCAGTAGCAAACCAAATCAACCTCCCTTGGTTTCGGATAAGGTGTTTCGAAATGGGAGGTTTGAAATTTTCTGAAAAATCTATGTGCAGTGTGCATTGTCCAAATGCCACTGACATAGGGGTCAATGCTTTCGGCGTACCCAGCAACACTACCAGTATTGGGGTATCCACGCGCATGGACCATTCCCGTGGAACTCTAAAAAATTTTGGAAAATTGGAGTTGCGGTCTACCCGGCTCAAAGCCGTCGGCGTAGACCACAACCCGACTGATGTTTGTTGTTCACTGCCAGCAGTGGCAAGCATGGAGTTTTAGTGCAAACTATACCGAACCAATGCCGCCGATGTTGGAGGCTGGCATGTCCCCTGCAGTTTCCATTTTCAAGAACTTCCTCAAATGTTTTCCAAAGTTGATATTTGATCGATTGAGTATTTGTTGAGTATTGTATGATTTATATGGTGTTTAAATAATACGTTATGATCTTGAAATAACTATTTGAATTTCTTTGATTAGTTATGTTTGAAACTAGTTGAGTTGTCCTTGAACCAGTGAGAAATTCAATATTTTCTTTGTATAGTGATAGATGCTCGCTCAACTAACCTATTTAAATAAGAAAAATTAATAATTGCTTGAATGAGTGTCTTTTATACTGTTGAATCTGGTTCGGAGAGCGGTACCTGCTCAGATTGGGGGCATAGTAGTTTTAGGTGTTTAGACCACCTTTGTCATTTTGAAATGACTTTCATAAGTGATTGAGTGGGTAATTGATAGGGTATTCGATGTCGGCATAACACTTGCTTATTCTGAAAGGATAAAGATGATTTAATCCAATGTTTATGGGAACACTTGAATTAGGTGATATTATGGATTGAGTTAAGTGGAGAAACAGTTGAGAACCCTAAATGAAATTACTTTTTCATTTTAGATAAAATTATCTGGGAGATATGAGTATCGAGCTACTTATTCAATCCCTGAGCGTCGTGATCGTTACTCAGATTCTCCTAGAAATCGTTGTTGTTCGGAGTTTGAATACTCCAGTGTCGTTTGGTTTTTAAGATTAACTAATAATCTAATGACGGTTGCATTTGCATTTAGTTTAAGTATGTGTGGATCACTTTGCATTTGTATTCGTTATTGTGTACTAGGCCTTTGGCTCATTTTTATCTATTTCAGGTGACGATCAAGATGAGTTTTACGTGAATCTAGGTTATGGTGACTTTGAGGATTTCTTAGATGACCTGGAGGATAGATATGACTATGGACTAGGATGAAATTCCTTTTTGTAATGGATTGTTATGGAATCTTTTGATGTTTATATTGATGTTATAGGTTGAATTACCTTTTGTGGCTTATGTATAAGGCTTGTAAGAAGCCTTGGTTGTAATACATAAAACTTAGCTATATGTATACCTTGAATTTGTTTCTCTTGTAATATATGATGAATGTGTTTGTTGCGTTTTTATTATAAGTTTTAAAAATCAATAGTTTCCAAATTTGTACATGAGTATTGAGGGTTTAGGCAAATAATTCTTCAAACATCTTTTTAAGACCTTACATATTTTCTACAGCTTATATGTGGTTAGGGAGCTGTTATCCCTTGTTTTTATATAGGGGTGATAGCGGGTCCTTACAGATGGTATTAGAGCAGAGTTTGAATAATTGTTTGCTTAAATGTGATAGTTTGTTTGAGACTTGACCTAAACACAAATAGGTGGTATAGAAAATAGTTAAGTTTGCTTATTTACTTGTTTCTAGTTTACTTGATGTGCTTTTTGCTTGTTTGATGGTTTTTAACTTGCTTATTTTTATTTATAAATGTGAATGTGAATTTGTAAGCTTTGTGTACGATTTAAAATTTTATATATGTGTGTGTGTTGAATGTATTATATGTAATTATTAAGATGGATAGGTTAAAGAGGTCAATAAGGTAACAATCTAACAGAGAGAATATGTCTACACTGCCATAGTCGTCATCTACATCAGCTTCTGTTTCATCTTCTACTCCTAATACTGAAGCTGCTCCACCTTGCTTCGGCTTCTGCAAACAGGTTCCTCCAATAACACAGATTCCGCCTCCTCCTCCCATGCCTCATTTTCCTCCAATGCCACAAATGCCTACAAATGACCCGGCTTCTATGTATGGTATGCTAAGGGACATGATGGCAATAATGCAACAGTATCAATTGATGATGTTCCAACACACTCGACATATTATGCAGCAGAGTAATCGGCAACGAGTGAGACAAAATGAGAATCCACTAGTGAATGACCAATCTAATCAGATCAAGTTGCATGATTTTAGAAAGATGATTCTAGAATTTGATGGGACATATGTTGATCCTACAGTAGTTGAGAGTTGGATAGAAGAGTTGGAGAAGACATTTGCTGTTAGTAGTACACCAAAAGACAAGAAAGTCGATTTAGCGGTTTTATGATGAAGAAGGAAGCCTATAACTAGTGGAGATTTGCATCAACCCATATCTTGGACAACATTCAATGACACTTTTCTCACAAAATATTTTCCAAATTCAATTAGAGAAAGGATGATTACTAATTGGTTGAACTTGAGGTAAGGAAGGAAGACCATCGATGATATTATGGTGAATTTTCTAGGTTATTACGTTTTACTATAGGAGATTATCAAGATGAGAGGATGAAAGTTCAAAAATTTCAGAATGGTTTGAATGAGGAAATTCAAGGTGATGTGAAGAAATTTGAGTTACATACTCTGGCAGATATTGTGGCTAAGGCTTTGTTAGTTGAACAAATATAGACTGATAGTAGAGTGAGAAGAGCCAAGAGAGCAGCATTTCTGTGTAAAAGACCTACTCCCATTCCATCCTATAGTGGTTTTCAAAGTGCTAGTAAAGGAGTGAATTATCAAGGCAAAGGAAAGTGGCCTTTTATGGGAAAGCAAGGAGATCAAATTTTGACATTTAAAGCTTCAACCCCCATATTTGAGAAGAAATGTTTCAGGTGCTTTGGTCCTCATGAGTTATCAGATTGTAAGTGGACTCCTGGTGCATGTTTCTCTTGTGGACAGATCAGGCATAGATCTTCTGAGAGCAACAATCCAAAATTACCACCTATTTTCTATGCTTACTGTAATTAAAGAGGTCACCATATTGCTAATTGTAAGGATCGACCTAATAATAAGAGTGGAGTTGATTTGGAGAAGGGAAAAAAAATGCTAGGGTCTTTACATTATAACAGATTGAAGAGACACCTTCAGTAGACACTTTGGCAGGTATTTTGAGTATATCTAATCGAGATGCTTATGTGTTAATTGATAATGGAGCTACTCATGCATGCATATCTGAAAATTTTATGAATAAGTGTGAACTTGTTTCTAAAACATTAATTGATTGCATTATGTGTGTGACTACTCCTTTGGTGATCGAAAATAGGCAACCATGTGTGTGTAGAAATGTGAATGTTATGATTTCTGATGTGAGTATGCCTATTGATATGATAATGTTGCCTTTATCTGACTTTGATGTGATCTTGGGAATGAACTGGCTAAATCATTATAAAGTAACAATTGATTGTAGTAAGGCAGAGTTGAGTTTCGATTTGAGTGAAGGGAGGTTTACATATTTGTTGGAAAAGGTTAAGGACTAGAAGCATGAAATCAATGGAGTTGTGGGAAAAATATGTTTTAGTAGTTATGAGCATTGAGGAGATAGATATTAAAGAGGTGCCTATTGTGAATGAATTTGTTGATGTATTCCCTGAGAAGTTACCTGGATTGCCACCTAATAAAGAGATAGAATCTGGAATTGAAGTGTTACTTGGAACTATACCTATCTCTAAAGCTCCATACAGGATGGCATATGTAGAATTAAAGGAATTAAAATAGCAATTACAAGAGTTGCAAGAACTGGGTTTCATTAGGCCGATTATATCACCTTGGGTGCTCCTGTGTTGTTTGTAGAAGAAAGACGGGAGTTTGCAAATGTGTATCGATTACATGGAATTAAATTAGGTTACTATTAAAAATAAGTATTTGCCCTAGATTGATGACTTATTCGATCAATTGAGAGAAAACCATGGTGTTTTCCAAGATTAACTTGAGATTGGATTATTATCAACTCAAGATTAAATCTTAAGATATTCAGAAGATAGCTTTTCGGACTAGTTATAGGCACTTTGAGTTTTTGGTGATGTCTTTCAGGTTAACAAATACTCCAACGTTTATGGATTTAATGAACATGATCTTCAAAGATTATTTAGATTCATTTGTTATAGTATTTATTGATGGTATTTTGATTTATTCCTAAAGTAGAGAGGAGCATGAAGAGCATTTGAAGCTTGTGTTACAAAAGCTTAGGGAGAAGAAACTTTATGCTAAATTCAACAAATGTCAATTCTGGCTTGAAGAAATATCCTTTATAGGGCATATTATATCAAAAGAGGGTGTATCAATTGATCCAATAAAGATTGAAGCTGTTTTGGAATAGTCAAAACCCACAAATGTGAGTGAAATCAGAAGTTTTCTTGGATTGGCAGGATCTTACCGAAGATTTGTGAAGGATTTACGAAAATTGTATCTCCATTAACAAGATTCACACAAAAGAATGTTAAGTTTGTATGGGATGATAAGTGTGAAAGGAGTTTTGAATAATTATAGGAAAGATTGGTATCTGCACCTATTTTGGCATTGCTCGTTAATGGAAAGGATATGTAGTGTTCAGCAATGCTTCTATTCAAGGACTTGGTTGTGTTCTTTTGTAAGATGGAAGAGTCATAGCCTATGCTTCAAGACAGTTAAAGCCCCATGAGAAAAATTATCCAGTGCACGATTTAAAGTTGGCAGCAGTGATACTTGCCTTGGAACTTTGGAGACACTATCTTTTTAGGGAGAAGTGTAAGATATACATTGATCACAAGAGTTTGAAATACATATTTACATAAAGAGAGCTCAATATGAGACAATGAAGGTAGCTTGAATTAATCAATGATTATGATGTGGAAATTCTATTCCACCTTAGTAAAGCAAATGTGGTAGCAGATGCTCTTAGTAGGAAGAGGCAAGTAAATATTGCAACTCTACTCATAATTCAGAAGGAGATTTACTTGGAATTCAGAAATTAGAACTTGAAATTACAATGGAAAAAGTTGATGTGATGTTAGCTCAATTATCTTTGCAACCAACAATCTTGGGGAGGATTAAACAAGCTTAAAAAGAAGATAATGAAACCAAGAGAATGAAGTTTGCTGTAAGTGATGGAGAAAGAAAAGAGTTGAAAGTTGATATGGAAGGTGTTGTTAGACATGGTAATTAGATTTTTGTACCACATGGTTTAAGAGAAGAGATCATGAAGGAAGCTCATTCCTCCACATATTCTATCCACCCTAGAAGCACTAAGATGTATAAGGATTTGAAGAAATATTATTGGTGGGAAGGATTAAAGAAAGATGTTGCCCATTATGTATCCAAGTGTTTGATTTGTCAACAAATAAATATTGAGCATCAAAGACCAGGAAGAGAACTTCAGCCCCATCCTTTATCGAGTGGAAATGGGAAGAGATCACTATAGATTGTGTATCGGCACTACTAAGAACTATTGCCAAGTATGAAGTTATTTGAGTGATCGTTGATAGATTAACAGTTAGTTCATTTTATACCCTTAAGAGTTGGAGATTCTTTAAAAAAGATGGCACATATCTACATTAAGGAGATAGTAAGACTTCATGGTGTTTCGAAGACGGTTACTTCCGATTGAGATACTCGTTTTGTCAGTAGGTTTTGGAAATGTCTACACACAACTTTGGGCACCCAGCTTCAGTTCAATACTGCGTTTCATCCACAAATTGATGGGCATTAGAGAGGACTATTCAAATATTGGAAGACATGCTTAGGGCATGTGTTTTAGATTTTGGTAATAGATGGGACACCTATCTACCACTTATAGAATTTGCCTACAATAACAGTTTCTAAGCGACGATTCAGATGGCTCCTTATGAAGCTTTATATGGTAGGAAATGCAGATCTCCATTATACTAGGATGAAGTTGGTGAGAGAGTTATTTGGGTTCAGAATTGGTTCAACAAATAGTAGACAAGATACAAGTGGTAAAACAAAGGATGAAAATAGCTTAGGACCGATACAAGAGTTACGTTGACATAAGAAGACCATTAGAGTGATGTGGGTGATCATGTGTTCCTTGGAATTTCTCCAACAAAAGGTGTTATTAGATTTGGGGTTAAGGGCAAATTAAATCCGAGATATGTTGGTCTTTATGAGATTTTAGAGAAAGTTGGACCATTGGGTTTACCGCCAAATTTATCGGAAGTGCATGTCGTTTTCCATGTGTCTCAGCTTAGAAAATGTATATCAGATCCCGATGCCATCATTTCTTCTCATCAACTGGAAGTCCAACCAGATTTGAGCACAATTGAAAAGCCGATCAAGATCTTGGATAGAATTGCCAAAGTGCTAAAGAAGAAAGTAATTCCTTTTGTGAAAGTCTTGTAGACTGGACAAACGAGAGAGAGGCAACATGGGAACCCGAGAATAAGATGAGACATAAGTATCCAGAGATATTCGAGCAATGATAGGGGAAACCTAAGTTTCGAGGACAAAACTTTTTGAAGGAGGGGAGAATGAAATAGCCATGTATTTCCTAATTTATATTTTATAAATATGTTAATAAATTTATGCATGATTATGAAGCATGATGAATATGATTTATGCTAGTATATGATATATGTGTTGTGTTAGTGTGTTTAAATATTGATATATCTTAATATAACTAAATATTGAGTTTATAAATTTATATATGTAGTGAAGTGTATGAAAATTTATTTGAAACAAGTTAAATATGTTTAATATGTAATTCTACTTTGAGCAGAAAAATTGGACCCAAATAAGCCTTAAATGCATTAATTATAGGCCAAAAATTAAGCCCAAACCTAAGCCAATTAAAGCCCATATTTTTAGCAGCCACAAAAGTCAATATTTGGATAATGATCAAGTCTAATTTGTGCAAAATTCGTGTGAAAAATCAGACAAGCCAAAGTGACCCAAAGAGAAGCCAAAAACACCATTTTTGGTTTTCCAAAGCTTACCCAACCTAAGTCCAAACATTTCCTACATTTTTCTCAAGCAAGACCTTCATTTCCTTGTGGCAAGACCATAAAGACAAGTCCAAGATTCTAAAGGTATGTGTTTGTTATGTTAAGAACATATTTGATAGTTTAAGGTTAGGTTAGAATATGAGCTTTATGTTAATGTGAATTTTGATGATATGCATGTGTTAGTTAGGTATTGAATGAATGTCTTGATGGTTTATAAGTTGGTATTTGTGCTAAGTAAGTAATATGTAGTGTTGGAGTAAATGGAGTTGGGAATCAATAGAGTAGAGATGGTTTTGAGTAGTTAATTTTGTAATATGAATGGTTAAATGAGGAATTTTGTTTGAAATGTTAAATATAGATGTTTAATGAGTTCAAAGTGAAGATTGTGTGTATTGAAATGAGTTAGGATACATATGGGTTGAAGTATGGTGTTGGAAATGTGTTTGGAGGAGGTTTGGAGATGAAAAATGTGGTAAAAATTTTGTGTTTCGAAACAGGGAGGTCTGAAGTTTTTAGAAAAATTTGTGCTGCAGTGTGCATTGTCCAAATGCCACCGGCATAAGGATCAACGCTTTCGGCGCACACGGCAACACAACCAGTGTTAGGGGTATCCATGGGCGTAGACCATTCCTGTGGAACTCTCGAAAATTTTGGAAAATTGGAGTTGTGGTCTACACAGGCTCAAAGCCGCCGGCGTAGACCACAACCCGATCGACGTTTGTTGAACGCTGCCAGTGGTGGCAAGCATGGAGTTTTAGTGCAGACTATACCGAACCAATGCCGCCGATGTTGGAGGCCGGCATGTCCCCTGCAGTTTCCATTTTCAAGAACTTCCTCAAATGTTTTCCAAAGCTTGATATTTGATCGATTGAGTATTTATTAAGTATTGTATGATATTATATGGTGTTTAAATAATCGTTATGATCTTGAAATAATTTATTTGAATTTCTTTGATTAGTTATGTTTGAAACTAGTTGAGTTGTCCTTGAATCAAGTGAGAAATTCAATATTTTCTTTTTATAGTGATAGATCCTCGCTCGATTAACCCTATTAGTTCCAAGCTAATTTCGGTACATACTAACTTGCTTGATTCTTTGTTTTGGATAGGCATCCTTTAAAATTACTTTAAATTAAGAAAAATTAATAATTACTTGAATGAATGTCTTTTATACTGTTGAATCTAGTTCGAAGAGCAATACCCTGCTCAGATTGGGGGCATGATAGTTTTAAGTGCTTAGACCACCTTTGTCATTTTGAAATGACTTTCATAAGCGATTGAGTGGGTAATTGATAGGGTATTCGATGTCGGTATAACACTTGCTTATTCTTGAAAGGATTAATATGATTTAATCCAATGTTTATGGGAACACTTGAATTAGGTGATATTATGGATTGAGTTAAGTAAAGTCGAGAAACGGTTGAGAACCCTAAATGAAATTACTTTTTTTGTTTTAGATAAAATTATATGGGAGATATGAGTAACCGAGCTACTTATATCAACTCCCTGAGCGTCGTGATCATTACTCAAGTTCTCCTAGAAATCCTTGTTGTTCGGAGTTTGAATACTCTAGTGTCGTTTGGCTAATTAAAGATTAACTAATAATCTAATGACTGTTGCATTGCATTTAGTTTAAGCATGTATGGATCTATGCATTTGTATTCGTTACTTGCGTACTGAGCCTTTGGTTCATATTTTATCTATTTCAGGTGATGATTAAGATGAGTTTTACGTGAATATGGGTTATGGTACTGACTTTGAGGATTTCTTAGATGACCTGGAGGACTAGATATGACCATGGACCAGGATGAAATTCTTATTTTGTAATGGACTAGTTATGGAATCTTTTGATGTTTATATTTGATGTTATAGGTTGAAATATTTTTTTGTGGCTTATGCATAAGGCTTGTAAGAAGCCTTTGTTTGTAATATTTAAACTTAGCTATATGTATATCTTGAATTTGTTTCTTTTGTAATATATGATGAATGTGATGTTGTGTTTTTATTATAAGTTTTAAAAATCAATAGTTTTCGAATTTGTAGATGAGTATTGAGGGTTTAGGCACATAATTTTCAAACACTTTTTCTATGACAACTTTACATATAATTCTATAGATTATATGTGGTTGGGGATTTGTTATCCTTGTTTTTATTATAGGGGTGATAGCGGGTCCTTACAGTCATCATTAGCAGCTTGCTCAAGAAAGTGTTAGTAAAATTAGTCTAAGACTTGCTATAGGGTTTGAGGCAGTTGTCTCTGCTCTATGCTAATGATGTAATCGAGTGGATCATTATAGAGTTTTTGATCCGTCCGATTTAGTAGAAATTCTATAAGATTCAATCCTAGGGTTTGGATTTGGAATAAAAATCCTATAGTGTTATAGGGTCGGGTTTGGGTACTATAAAATACCCCGATGGATGCTCGATCCAAATACTTAACCTGATAATAAAATTAAAAGAATAAAATGAAAACATTTGTAAAAATGATGGCTTTATGTGATGGCTCTCTCGGTGATAGCCTTAAGTAATATTTAAGAGTCTAATTGACACATGAATGAGAACGATATCATTCGTTTATTTACTGTTTATTTAAAACTACACGAATCTAAATCATGGAACAAGTATAGATATAATGATATTGTAAATTTATAATTTGATCGGGAAAAACAAATAAATAAAGGAAAGCACAAATATGAGCACTTTAAGGTTTAACCATCTCAATCATTTGCTTTTTATTTAGATTAAAATGTCAACTTTGGTGTTTATTTATTTTTTAATTTTGAGTATAATGTATGAAGTCATTCAGTTTGTAACTTTATAGTTTTTTTTTAAAATCATTTGGACCATTATTATTTAAGCCTCTTAAATTTATTTAATATTACTACAATTTGAAAACAAATTGAAAAAAAAAAGAGTATTAAATATATATATATATAGAATAGCTAATTGGTTTTTAAATTTATATCATCGATCCGAAATCCAAGAAATTCTGATCCTCAAACGGTGACAAGGCACCAGAGGGCCAGGCCTACTCGCTGTCGTAGACTAGTCTCTCTTAATTTTGCAATGACGCGTATGTTGACCGTTATAAGTCGACGTATACTTTAAATTAAATCTTTGTGCTAAGACTCCTTGCAAAGAGAATTATAAAGCTTTATTCTGTTACTCTCCATCCTGTGTCACACTCTCACACAAGAATGAAGATATCAATTATGCTTATCGGCATTTTAACTCTATGCGGGCTGCTGCAAGGACAGGAAGATCCAGGTTCTATCTCTCTCATTTTTGTTTCTAAAATGAAGTACAATTATTTGTGGCCTTCTAGGGCAATGATGGTCTTGCTTCATGGAAAGAAAAAACTTTTGTTTGGCGGGGACTTTAGTTTGTTTATATGGTATTATTATTATCGTTTTGACTTTTTATTTTAACGTTTTTAAATAGGTATTCGTTAAAAAATAAATATTTTTACTCATAAACAAATTAAACATATAAAATACAGTTAGAATATAGATACAGATCAAAGAAACATAAGATACTAATGAAAATTAGACAATTCGGAAAGATCCTATATGCAAAAGATTCTGAATAATTACACACACACACACACATATATATATATATATATAATCAACATAAGAACGAGTTTACCTTTTTTTCCTAATATCATGTAATTTTATGATTTTTTTCCCTTTTAAAGAATTTATTTTTTACCAAGATTATTTATTTGTTGGATAAGGAAAATAATGATGCTCTTGTAAATGATATAATATTAATTGGTATTCGCCTGTTAATAAGATAAGTAGTGTATCATATTTATTGAATCTTTTATCCTAGTAAACCAAGGTGGAGTAGACTCAAAAGCAAAGTAAAATAACATTTTTTTTATCTATATTTTGAATAATATAATAGTTTTTATCTATTCAATTTCGCTACTACATCGTTATTTTATATGGTAAAATGAGCAGTTTTAGTTTTACAGCTGGGCTTTTTTTTTTTTTTACTATTACACAAGGGTGGGATTGAGTCTAGTACCTCTCACTTAAGAAGTAATGAAAAATGTCACTAGGCTATAAGATCATTCACTTTTTAATTGAATTGTTTAATGATTAATTTAACAAAAAGATACATTTTAAAAGGATAGCTGAACATTGCAGAGCCGTATCATTATTATTGCGCGGGTTTAATGATATCAAAATATATTCTAATTTGAGATATATCTTACAAATAAAATTTATGTTTTAAACTGGATATATATATATATTTTATTTTTCTATTATAATGAATTGAATGGATTTTCATTGACACGATATATATATATATATATATTTCCTTATTAATTTGATATATTTATTTATTTTGCTTCCACCAATATTTTCCAGATGGCTACATAAGCATCGACTGTGGAGCACCAAATGACTATTTTGATAACGACCTTGGATTCAATTTCCAAACAGACGCTGGGTTTATAGAAAAAGACGCTGGAGAAATCAGGCAAGGGTCTATTGAAGTTATCTACGACGGAACAACGTACCAATATTCCAAGAATTTAAGAATCTTTCCTGATGGAACAAGAAATTGTTACACCCTTCGACCAAAACAAGGAAGAGGAAACACATATTTGGTTCGACCAACATTTTGGTATGGGAACTATGATGGCAAAAACCAAACCCCAGTATTTGATCTATATATTGACACTACCTACTGGACCACAGTGAATGAGACGGATAATGAATACGAGGAGTTGATATATGTTGCCCCAAGAGATTATATACAAGTTTGCCTTGTCGATATTGGGAAAGGAGTGCCTTTTATTACATCTCTGTTTTTGCGACCTTTGGTTAATTCTACCTACAAAATACCATCATCACGAGCTCTATATAAGTGGTGGCGGGAGAATATTGGGTCAGACGAAACTTACAGGTACATTTTTGTTTATTTATTTATTTATTTTTCCAGTTACATTCAAATCGAGTAACCATTTACACAAAGAGGAAAGGGGAAAAAAAAATGCGATTGCCAAGGTTGACTTAAATATCATTATTTTTGTTTTAAATATTTGTGATGATACTTTCGTTTTATTATTCGAATTTCGAAATGAATTTTGTAGTTATATATATATACACACACATATATATATATATATATATATATATAACATTCCTTTTACTGGTACATTTTAGAATATTGGATAGTCTTTTTTTTTTCCATCCGTATCTAATGTGCATTGTGTTTTTATATTTATCTTATCTTTATCTAATATAAATATGATCTAAATGATCTATCTATGAATAAAAATTTCTGTTTTTTTTATCTGTATCCATTTTTGAAAAATAATCTAATTGAATTAAATATAAAACAAATACCAAAATGAGGCCAAATTGATCAGCCAAACACGAACATCATCGGTTTCTAAAATTTGGGTTATATTATTGAAATTAAAATTTGGAATACACAATAAATTCATAAATCATTTATAACGTGTCAATTAATTGCGAAACACTACTTTTCAGAAAATCTTTCTTATATTTATGTAAAGGCACTGCTATTTCTATTTTATCAAAATTGATTAATTTTAATTAAGAACACGTGCAAATGTATACTTCTATTCATTAACAATAATTAATTTAATAATATAATAATATAGCAAAATAATTTGTATAAGTAATTTAATAAAAATTGCAAAAAGATAAAACATAAAACAAAAGAAAAGGAGCAAAAATAATATAAAATTAAAATGACGCAAAGTTTTTAGTCTTATGGTAAGTGCGTTGAAAACATGAGAGCTTTCTCTCATTAAATGTTGCAATAGTATTAACACAGCAAGTGGATTGACTAGTACTATATAAATATATGTAAAATTCTGACATAATGCACTTTTTATTACAGTTTTAGTATTTTGTCACTAATCCGGACAAGTCACGTATTATTTTCCGACCCCCGTCCCTTTCTCAAAGCCAAAAGCCTACAATCACCACAAAATTATCCTAAATACCTAAAACCGGAGGAATAATTCATTGACATTGATTTTCGTACGAGCCATGTGTCTTAATGAAAGGTGCATAAATACAATGATATTTTAACAAATGGTGGTACCAATGTACATATTTTAGAATTCATGTTGTTGAAATTGCAATGAGGATGCCTATTTCTTCTTTCAAAGCTCATTAGGCGTAGTCCGGTTTTATTTGTAAAGTGATTCCAGACCTTCTTCACCAGAGCTTCAATAGGAAGTGAGAAAAGAAGAATAAGGGAGATAGTAGTGGCACTTTTCTCCACGCATGTCTTATCGTAGCTATGATATCCCTCAAATATAAATGATGAAATTTTAATCACAAAAGCATTTTCTGATGTAATCGTTTGAAGTTCATTAGAATTCCAAAGTTAAATGTGTTCTCGGCAAAGTAATCTCAGGATGAGTGACATTCTAGAAAGCGGTAGCACCAAAGGATAAAATTGTGCGACATGTGGTGAAAACGGATAATATCTCGGTGGGTGGAATTTCAGTGTGTTACAAGCGATATCATAGCAATTTACTAATCGAAAGTGGATGAGTGTGTTCTCACCGTCTGATGTGGTTCTAGACCTGTGTAACGAAACTGAAGAGGACATCAGTTCTATAAGTGGAAGGGTATGCAATACCTCTTAAATATAGATGGTGGAACTCTAATCACAAAAGCGCTTAGTGTAATAGTTTGGAGTTTGTTGGAACTGTAAAGTTAATCATGCTTTGGGTAGAGTAATCATAGGATGTTTGACCTCCTGGGAAGCGCTGGCACCAAAGGACGAAAACCGTGTGACGTATGGCCAAAGTAGACAATACCTTGGTAGGTGGAATTTTAGACGTTACAGCAGCTAAGGTTGCAAACGAGCCGAACTAGGCTTGGCCCATTTAAAAATTATCGAACTCGAGTCGAGCTTTTTATTGATCCTGAAATCTAAGCTCAAGCTCTGCTCGCTTAGCTAAAAGAGCTTTATTTTGTGCTTGAGTTTGACTCGTTTATAAATCGAGTTCGAATAGAACCGAGCTTTTTATTGAGCTTAACGAGATTTTATCAAGCCTGAAATTAAAACTTGACCTTGACTCATTTAAATAGCCTTTTTCCATTTTTGGTAAACCTAAAAATAACTTATAAGAGTTGCTAAATATATATACATATATATTAAGTAGAAGTTAGTTTGTTTTTTTTTTTAATTATATATTAATATATCATAAATATGGAACTTATAAATTTGTTAATATGGTTGTTATCAAGCCTGTTAATGAGCCTTTTTGTGTGTCTATCCACGAGCCTAAAATGAGCCTATTCACAAATTGACTCACAAACCAAAATAAAAACTCGAACTCGACTTGTTTTCTAAATGAGCTCTAATAGCTTGACTTATTTGCAGCCTCAATCGTAGTATATTTGTGACCTCCAACATGATGTTATAGAAAGTAGCATGGTTGCAGTACCAAATTTAATATCTATCTTTTTTTCCTTTTTTTGTCTTTATAAGTTTTTGTGTGCTGCTTGTTTGAAATCGTATACTTATGGTATGTTTACTTTTAGAAGACCATTAAATAGAAATACATTCAAACTTCTTCAAAAATGGAATAAAAATGTAATGGTTGTTCCTTATAGTTGTTTCAGATCATATAGGTAGACTGGAAATATGCAGAAAAAAGTCAAAGAATAACTTTTTCTTTGGTCCCGTAGATGAATTGTAATTCCTTATTTCCAATTTCATGAAATATTATTCCACCAATCAAACATAAAATTGTCTTCTGGAGTAGAACATGATTCTACACTACCATCATGAAATCAACCAAATGTGACATTGTAAAACAAAAATAATTATATTATATATATATCCATCACAGTGATATTATCTTCATGGATATTATTGTTTACTGTAACTACTTCAGTGTCAAATTATATGCATTACCAGGCATCCCGAAGATGATTATGATCGCATTTGGGGAGAAACCATTTACAATCGCTTCACATCAGTAACCAACACAACCCCAGTTGCTACATCTACCAGCAACGATGCATATAAAGTGCCTCAAGAAGTTTTGACGACTGCTCAGCAAACATCAAGCCTTAATGAGGCTTTCAGCTCATATTGGTATTCGGAAGCTGGTGTTGAATGGTATGCTTATTTCCACTTTGCTGAGGTGCAAGAACTAAAAGGCCGAGTGAGAGAAATGGATATTTATATGAACAACAAATACGTTAACACGGTCAGCCTTCAAAACCAAGTCCCATTGACTGTGGTTTCCATGCCAGTTACTGGATGTAACGGGGAGAAATCCAAATTAGGGTTTGAGGTCATTTGGGAACTAGGGTTTTCTCTACGGACAAGACAAGAAGAATAAAAAGTAAACAAGTGTTCGGTGTTGAACTGCATCACTTTAATGTTTGTTTAATGCGGGTCGGAGATAGTGAGATGGAGCGGGTGGAGCGGGTGTGGAAGGTTCCGGATTCGAGCTGGCATGGATCCAGCAGACTGGGCTTATCAATGGGCTTAGCTAAGGGTCCACTATGTTATTTCTATTTCAATTCCCTAAAGTGCAGAATAGTTATTTTTAACTAACGTGCACATTCTGTTTTTGTGATTCCCTAAAAGTGCAAATTAGTTATTATTGTTTTAACTAATTGTGCACATGGTTTGTTATTTTCTGGTATTCCCTAAGCACATGGCTATAATATAAATAGCACTATGTAATTCTGATGTATATGAATTGGAGAATTTTGAACTACGAATATTACAATTTCTTCTGTTACAGCTTGCATTCAAGCTAGAATATTCTGCATTCGGAATATTTGTATTGTTATTTTTCTGGCATTTATCTCTTCTCGTTCCAAGTGGTATCAGAGCACCTTCCTGGCCATGGAGACGTGAACTAAACGCATTGAGGAAGCAGTTCGCGCAGCTATCAAGGAACAAATGGAAGAGACATTGAAGTTAGTAAAAAAATCTGTTATGGAATATACTGGAGAAGCTTTAAAGCCAATTAATGATACCTTAGTGCGGATGCAAGGGGTCATGGATTTACAGAACCTGACCATTGCGGATTTAAAAGCCAATGGAACAGAGGGCACACTGCCTGCTGGTCCGAGCAACCCTGCTGTCAAACCACAACAGATCACAATGCAAATTCCAGGTTAGACAATTATAACAAATCGTTAGTTGCTTATCCATTACACATGAGGGCAGCTAAGATTGAGTTCCCTATTTTTGATGGCAATAACCTTAAGGATTGGTTGTATAAGGCTCAACAATACTTTGAGCTAGATTCAACTCCTGATGAGTGGAAGGTGAGGGTAGCCGCTATGCATTTTGAGGGAAAAGCACTTAAGTGGTACTATTCTTATGTGCAAAATCAGGAAGCTAATAGGGCAATGTCTTGGGATGAACTAATTAAGGAATTGAGAGTTAGATTTGGTGAGAGGATATATGAGGATCCAATGGCAGAACTTAAGGAGTTACAGCAAGTGGGTGAATTACAAGAATACTTAGAGGAATTTGAACAACTCATCACACAAGTTAAACTTCCAGAAAATTATCTTGTCAGCTGTTTTTTAAGCGGCTTACACCCCTCCATCCAATACCCAATTAAGATGTTTATGCCCCAAACACTTCACCAAGCTTACACACTAGCTAAACTCCAAGAAGCCCAACTCTTAGCCACTAAACAGAACCTCAAAATCCCTAAATACATACCCAAACTTACACACACTACCCAAACACAGTACACCCTCAGTACCCCCATAAATCACCCTTATACCCAAAAACATTCCTAGATACCCAACAATAACAAACCGAATCACCCTTCCACAACCAACAACAACACTCCATCCAAAGGTTACACTACTCAAATACCAATCGTCTTACCAAAAGACTTACCCCTGAAGAACTGGAAGAGAAACGCCGTAAGAGATTATGTTTCTGGTGTGATGAGTCGTTCGGTCCAGGCCACCGGTGCAAGAAACGCTTGAATATGCTTGTAATTGAACCTGGAGAAGAGAATATAGAGGAGTCAGTAACTGAAATGGAAACGATGGAAGTAGAATCTGAATTAGCTAATCTCTCCCTCAATGCAATCCAAGACTGCCCACAGACACTACTAGCAGTATGAGGTTGAGAGGATCATACAAGAAGAGGAGTTTGAATATCTTGGTTGACACAGGTAGTTCATTGAACTTTGTGGATGAAAGAGTAGTCAGAGGGATCAATTGTGACCTCACTCCCATCTCTCCTTTGAAGGTTACACTAGCTGATGGTTCAGGGCTGATTAGCACCCACAAAATTGCACGATTTGAGTGGGTTATGCAAAATCAGAGTTTGTAACCGAGGTATATGTGCTACCTTTATCGGGGTGTGACCTCATATTAGGTATACCATGGCTGAGTACCTTGGGAACTATACACTGGAATTTCCAACTCTTACAATGAAGTTCAGTTGGGAGGGACATTCGTGTGAGTTAAAAGGGGAGAATGAGCAACTGATGGTGGTGGACAGAACAGAGTTTGCTAAACTATTAGCACACGAGAAACCACTACAATTTCAATGTTGGATTGTACAGTTACTTGCTGGTGGAAAGGATCAAAAATGCAATCAGAAATTGAATCCTCAGCTCATTGATTTATTGGAGGAGTACCATGATGTCTTTGAAGAACCACATGGTCTACCCCCATCTAGGGAATGTGATCACAAAATTCCTCTACAAGAGGGCTATAAGGCTGTCAATTTGCGACCTTATAGGCATTCTGCCATTCAGAAAACAGTGTTGGAAGAGATGGTCAGGGAGCTCTTAGCTAGTGGGGTGATCAGACATAGTAATAGTCCGTTTGCATCTCCTGTGGTATTAGTTAAGAAGAAAGATAACACATGGAGGATGTGCGTTGATTATAGAGAGCTTAACCATCAAACTGTTAAGGATAGGTTCCCAATTCCTATCATTGAGGACCTCTTTGATGAATTACATGGGCTACTCAATTTAGTAAGCTGATTTACGATCCGGGTACCATCAAATCAGAATGCACCCAGGGGACGTATATAAAACAGCTTTTAGGACTCATGATGGCCACTATGAATTTCTCGTGATGCCCTTTGGGCTAACTAATGCTCCCTCAACTTTCCAAGGCTTAATGAATCAAGTATTTAGGCCTTACTTAAGGAAGTTTGTGTTGGTGTTTTTTGATGATATTTTGGTATATAGTTCCAACCAGTGGAGCATGTTGAACATCTCAGGTTGGTCTTTAATGTGCTGAGGCGAGAGGTACTCTTTTTGAAGAGATCAAAGTGTGAATTTGGGGTGGAACAGATTGAGTATCTGGGGCATATTATTAATAGAGAAGGGGTATCCACTGATCCAAAAAAATTGAGGCTATAGAAAATTGGCCGATTCCTAAGACACTCAAACAATTACGAGGGTTCTTAGGACTTGCTGGGTACTATAGGAGGTTTATCCGCAATTATAGCCTCATAACAAAACCTCTCACTTTACTGCTCAAGAAAGATAACTTTGGGTGGAATGAAGTAGCACAGGAAGCTTTTAGTAGGCTTAAATCGGCTCTAGTACAATCCCCAGTCCTCAGACTTCCTGACTACACCCAGGAGTTCGAATTAGAAACGGATGCTAGTGGTGATGGAGTGGGGGCTGT
Organism: Combretum micranthum; assembly: GCA_024138025.1. NCBI lineage: Eukaryota > Viridiplantae > Streptophyta > Magnoliopsida > Myrtales > Combretaceae > Combretum > Combretum micranthum. Next base: position 147,159 of record JAMXBD010002718.1, on the reverse strand, counting down.
GCTCATGCAGAATCATCACCCTATTGCCTACTTCAGTAAGACCCTAACCCCAAGACAACAAGCATTTTCAGTCTATGAGAAGGAGCTTTTGGCTCTCGTGTTAGCAGTGGAAAAATGGAGGCACTACCTATTGGGCAGACATTTTGTGATCAAGACTGACCACCAAAGTCTCAAACACCTACTACAACAAAGGTTGGTTACAACCAGCCAACACAAATGGCTGTCCAAACTTCTAGGAATGGATTATGAGATCAAGTACAAAAGTGGAAGGGCAAATGTAGCAGCTGATGCCCTCTCCAGGTGTACTCAGGTGGAATTAAATTCAATATTCACCACTGTCACTACTCCTGAGTTAGTGGAAGAAATTAAGGAAAGTTGGGTTATGACTGAAGAATATGCCAAGATACTAAATCAGTTGCAGGCAGGGAAAGAATGTAAGCACTTTACATTCGACCAGGGCATTTTGAGGAGAAAGGGAAGATGTGTTGTTGGATCCTCCTTGGGTTTGAGAGGAAACTGTTGAGCATGTATCATGATGGAGCCTTGGGGGGTCACTCAGGGGCTCAGGCTACATACAAGAAGATTGGGTCAGTTTTTTATTGGCCAAAGCTCGAGAAGGATGTGAGGCAATATGTGAGGGAGTGCCAAGTGTGTCAGAGGCACAAATATGAACATGTCCACTCCAGGGTTACTCCAACCCCTCCTATACCTAAGGGTTATTGGGTAGAAGTCAGCATGGACTTCATTGAAGGCCTACCAAGATCTAATGGATTGGAGGTCATCATGGTAGTGGTTGATCGACTAAGTAAGTATGCTCATTTTATTAGCCTCGCACACCCTTACACTGCTCCTAAAGTAGCTCAACTCTATTAGAATTTGTGTATAACTGCATGGGTTACCAGAGGGTATAGTGAGTGACAGGGACCCAATTTTCATCAGCCATTTTTGGCAAGAATTTTTCAAATTACAGGGGGTCCAATTGAAGTTATCCACTGCCTACCACCCCCAGACCGATGGTCAAACCGAAAATGTCAACAAATGTGTAGAAGCATACCTAAGGTGTATGACCAGTGATGCCCCAAAGAAGTGGACTCAGTACCTAGCGTTGGCTGAATGGTGGTATAACACTAACTTTCATGTTAGTGCTAACAAGACCCCATTTGAAATCCTCTATGGATACCCACCCCCTATACACCTACCCTATATACGGGAGACTCACGCAACGCCACTGTGGACCACATGCTCCAAAACAGGGAAGAGGGAATTAAGTTGCTTAAGTTTCACTTAAGGAGGGCTCAATTAGGATGAAACAACAGGCAGATAAAAAGAGATCAGACAGGGAATTTGAAATAGGAGAGTGGGTATTACTTAAATTACAGCCCTACAGACAACATAGCATCAAGCATCATGCACAACAGAAACTTGCAGCAAATACTACGGGCCTTATAAAATAAGAGAACGAGTCGGGAAAGTAGCTTACAAACTGGAACTACCCCCAGAAGCTACTGTTCACTCCACATTTCACGTGTCCCAGCTGAAGCGCTTCCATGGTGAAAGACCGGCGTCACTACCTTCTTTGCCTGCAATAGAAGAGGAAGAATTAGAACCCATGTCAATACTGGAAAGGAAAATGGTTAAACGTGGAAATGCTGCCGAGACAGCAGTACTCATCATGTGGAAGAACAAGCCCGCTACCGAGGCCACCTGGGAGTTCCTCGTAGACATGAAGCTGAGGTTTCCCCATGCTCGCTTGTGGACAAGCGAAATTCTAGGGAAGGGATTGTAACGGGGAGAAATCCAAATTAGGGTTTGAGGTGATTTGGGAACTAGGGTTTCTCAGGACAAGACAAGAAGAATAAAAGAAACAAGTGTTCGGTGTTGAACTGCATTACTTTATGTTTGTTTAATGCGGGTCGGAGATAGTGAGATGGAGCGGGTGGAGCGGTGTGGAAGGTTCGGTTCGAGCTGGGCATGGATCCAGCAGATGGGCTTATCAATGGGCTTAGCTAAGGGTCCACTATGTTATTTCTATTTCAATTCCTAAAGTGCAGAATAGTTATTTTTAACTAACGTGCACATTCTGTTTTTGTGATTCCCTAAAAGTGCAAATTAGTTATTATTGTTTTAACTAATTGTGCACATGGTTTGTTATTTTCTGGTATTCCCTAAGCACATGGCTATAATATAAATAGCACTATGTAATTCTGATGTAAGTATGAAATTGGAGAATTTTGAAATACGAAAATTACAATTTCCTCTGTTACAGCTTGTATTCAAGCTAGAATATTCTGCATTCGGAATATTTGAATTGTTACTTTTCTGGCATTTTATCCCTTCTCGTTCCACTGGATATGAAATCGACTTCTCGATAAGTGCTACTAGCCAATCAGATTTACCACCTCTTCTTAATGCTCTAGAGGTTTTCAGTGTCGTAAATCTTTCTAGCCCACAGACAGATTCAATGGATTGTAAGTCTGTGTGTATGTATATTCATATTTTGTTCTTTTATAAGTAAGGGATCTTAGATGGACATCGGGATATAAACAAATTAAAAGGCAGAATCATCATAAATAAGTGTTTATTTTATACAGTGAGATTAGGTAATTGGATGAGGCACTTTTCAGTGGAGCTAATGAGAGAACTTTTTTCGAAACTTAATAATCCCTGGTTATCATAAATACTTAACTATGTAATCTGGCTTGCTAGTGATATTGATGCAAACAATATATATTTGTTATTTTAGGTTATATCCCCTATCTCTATTTATTTTACTTTGCATTTTAATTGAATTATCTTGCTGGAATTTCAGTTGAGGGTATTAATGCCACCAAAACAAGATATGGAATTAACAAAGTGAGTTGGCAAGGTGACCCTTGTGTCCCGCAGAACATGACATGGGAGGGATTGAATTGCAGCTATGACGATAGTGCTCCAAGAATCATTTCACTGTGAGTATATAATCAATTTTCGTTTTATTTATATACATAACGTTAAATATAAGATGCCATACCTCTTGTGTTTTACAATTATAATAACAAAGATTTATATTTGGTTACCGTATACATATCATTGTAATCTTATAACTAGACTATTGCGGAAATATACATATATATATGGCTTTCATCGCTATATTATTTTGCTAGCAGGAATTTAAGCTCTAGCAGTTTGACAGGGACAACCGCTGCTTCCTTCTCCAATCTCACATCAATTATTTCCTTGTAAGTGTCCTTCCAGCTGATAGATAACTTGATAAGTTGGAACTGCCACGACGTTTTTGAGATGATGATGTTTCCACAGATATTGTTGGATTAAGATACTCTCAATTTCCTTCGAACCTCAATGCCTCCTTTATATGATAAATATTAAGAGCTCAAATTTATTTTTAACTATTCTGGGAAATTAATGAGGTGAAAAATTACCACACTGCGTAAGCATCCACAAACTCCTGGTTTAATTTTCATTAAAGCAATATCAATAACTAACCTGCATGGTAAGGTTATAAGCTTACTCTTATTTAAATGTTAATATATTTTTGCTCACTAACTTTGTACGTCATGCTTCACCTTGAAAGAGTAAAACAAAAAGATATTTTATTAGTTCATAAATAAACGGCAAACACTGGAAAATATAAAAAAAGGGGAAACCTCTTTAAACTTTTACTCAACTCCATATTTATTTTCTGAAATTTTAAGTGAGTGAGTTTTTAATTTCTTAAACTTTCAAAATTTTGCACAATTAAAGAATTAACATTTTCCGTTAAAATAAAATGAGAGGCTTAAACTTTCACCCATGCGCGAACTCACTCTTAAACTCCCTTCTATGTACGAATTTACCCCCAAAATTCATGAAAAATGTTGATTATCTTTAACTATGCTAATTTTTGAAAGTTTAAGGGGTTAGAAAGCTCACTTTAAATATTAAGGGGGTGATTTTGCATCCTAGTAAAAGTTCATGGGGGTAATTTGCGAATTCCTAAAAAAAAAAAAAAATGACAAATTTTTCCCATGAGTAAAAGATAAGTAGACCTTTAATCCATCGATTTTTGATAATACCACTATTAATGCTATGCCACATACGAAAATAGGATTGCATACGGCACTACAATTTTATTTGATGCGTCTTTAATAGAGGGTGCAGGCCCAAGTGGTAAATTCGCTTTAATGTAGGCAGCTTTGGTGTCTTATCTATTGGCTAACAAATTTCAAAGGTTTTATATTTAATTCCTTTCTCTTTTTCGAAAATAGAAAATCTTATAATAGCAAATCATACATACATCTTAATTAGTACATTTGAATTAATAGTTTTCAAAATTACTAACAACAACAAGAGGAAGGAAGAGGTGCTAAGGATATAATATTTAGGTGGTCTACTAGGAGTGGGCAAAAAAACTGATTGAACCAAACCTATTTGCAACTGAATTGAACCAAGCTAAACAAAAAATATGGTTTGTTAAACAATTTGGTTTAAAAAATTTTCAATCTTAACCAATCTATAATTTTATGGTCAGTTTGAAGAGGTAAAGCAAACCAAAACATTTCAAAAAAACATAAAAAAATTTTACTTGTAATTTTTAATTTTGTTATGATGATTGATTGAAGGTCATATAAGTTCTTATGATTTTATTATGATATTTATTATAAGATGAATATTAGTTAATAGTATCTTATTCCTTTTTCAAAATTGTTTTTTAGATTCAAGATATGTTTTTCTATTGGTAACTTAGTATTGTTTTTTTATTAATCATTTGAACTTTGCAAATTTTGAATTTTGTTATCTAGTCATATATCTTATTATGTATTAATTGTTCGTTGTACTTTGTTTGGTAGATGATTTTTTTAGCCAAATTTGTTAGTAAATGCTTGACTGAATATTTTTTAAAGGACTAGAGATTTTATTTTATTATGTATTAATCAGTGAGTGTACTATGTTAGTAACTAAATCATTTTATGAAATACTATTGATCATGAACGTGATAGATTCATAAAGCATTTTGTAGATATTTATAATATGAACTTTGTAAACCGATTTCAATATTTAAATATCTACACAAATATAAAATATTAAGTTTATTTTTATTAGAATTTTGATTTAATCTATAATTCGAATCGAACCTAACCGTTATTTAATGGTTTGAAAATTTTCTAATATGAACTGAATCATTTAGTTAATGGTTTGATTGGGAAAAAAAAAAAAAAAGACAAACCGATTCGTACCCCCCTCTATAGTCTACGGTGTGCATAAATATGTTCTGCTAGGATGTTACTATTGTGTTTGTCAAGATGGAGAAGAGGCCGAAGGCGGCAATATAAACCTGGTTGGGGTGTGGGAGGGGGTTGTATGTCTATCGACAATGTTGCATGGTAAGTAGGGTATTTTGAATTTTGATTCGCCTTTAGCTTCATTACTATGTTTTAGCTCCACACCACTTCTTATACCGCAACGATTGGTCATTTCTGGAATCCCATGGAATGTCATACTCATGTAATCGTAGTTGTATAGGTCAGATCGGCGCTCCATACCCTATTCACAAGAATTTTTGTAGTAGAATTACTGGTTTCACCTAGAAAACTCCCCATGATTTGTCCATATTGTGTAAGTCCCTGCCATTTCCCTTTAATAAGACGCATCTCAATTATTTTGATGGGATGCCATTAAATATTATGGTAGCCCCAATATTGCAAGTGAGTTAGCCCATCTCCTTCACATACTTGTCATACTACCACCTTCAAGAAACCCCTTATCCGTTATCCCACTATTGCACTTTCTTAAAACTACATCCCATGTTCGTTTGTGCATAATATATCTATATATCTAGTTGTTACAACTGTCTAAATTGTTTTATATATAATCAATAACTTTTGTTTTGATTGATAGCCAAAATTTTAAGCTAATTGCTATGAATTCCCATATATGAATTTTCTTTCCATAACATTATAGTTATCATAACATTGAAAGGATGACTATATTTTCAACTTTAAACTAATCACTACAAAATTTAAATATAAATTTTCGTAATATAACATATCCATCATCACATAAAAGGCTTAACAGGAATTTTCATTGCATTAGTCTTTTGATTATTATTAATTTGAATTTATAAAATACAAAATTTATGTAGAAAATCCTTAAAAGTACGCATTCTTAAATGAAAAGAAAAAAAAAAAAAAAGAAAAGAAAACCCTGCCTCTTCAGCATAATTTATTAGGAAAAGAAAAAGAAAAAAAGTTCTCGGTTTCTTTTGTCGTTTTTTCGTAAATGTTTAATTGCGTGAATAATAACTCGGAAATACATTTCGTACTTCATAGAAATAACTTTGTCACAAATGATGTTTTAAAACAATGTGATGCAGAGACCTGTCCAACAACCATTTAGTTGGGGAGATTCCCGATTTTTTTGCCAAATTGTCAAACTTGAGAGTACTGTAAGTAATTTTTATTGAGGTGAAGATTTAATCGAAAAAAAGTCCATAAAATATTTGATTTACTTAAAAATTTCCTATAATCATTCGTACGCAGCAATCTTAGTGGCAACAATCTCAATGGTTCAATTCCTAAGGCGATCAAGGAAAGGGTAGATAGTAAAACACTACAAATGAGGTTTGATATTTGCGTTACTTTAGTAACATCATCTCCTTTCACATGTAAATTTATTTATTTTTCTAACATATTTGAAAGGCAATGACCTAGAGCCCCTTACATTCGAATTTCTCATCATGGTAGTTTGGATGGCAATGCAATTGGTCCGAACTCCACCATAATTGCTGGGAAGCAGAACACAAATAAGATCTTCCTCATTGTTGCCCCTGTATCAGGACTGGCCGTCCTAATTTTATTTGGTGCTGCGGGGTTATTCTGGCGGAGAATCAAAAGCAGAAGAGGACATGGTAGAACTTTCTACATCTACATCTACTAGGAATTCTTGGATACACATTTTTTGGGTCATTTATTGTAGGATTGATCTCGGTTAAACATGTTTAACAAACTTCAAAATTCTATTAAGGGAGACATATCAAAATTAATCATTCAAATTGGAAAATCAATGCTACTACCACTTGGTTACAAGTATTTGACTAATTTAAATACTCGATTAGAGATATTATAGTTATTTTCCTGTAAATATAATGTAAAAGAAAGATTCAAATATGAACCGTCCTACTGAAAGGTCAATATTTATAATATGAGATTAATAGTGCCTTGGGGTGTGATATTTGCTGTTACTTAGGAAATCACAAGGTCAACTCAACGTAATTGTCAGTGGATGTAGAGCATCAGCTCTTATTAACCAAATCCAGTTTGCATTTTTTGATTATTAGTTGAGTATAAAATTGTGTAGAAAAACTATATTTGATTGTCACCATCTTTAAACGTAGATCAAGCACCTCTTACACTTTGATGCTCTGAGTCCGACGAGTCATGATGAAAATAATTCTTATTTCTACTCTCACACCTCTTCCAAAAATTCGTCCAGGCATGTATTTGGTGATGGTCCCTAAAAATTTGCAGCTCTGTTTTTTCTTTCATTTTTTTTTTTTTTTGGCCCAATTCTTTCATTTTTGTTTATCAGTTTTGCTGTAATAGTTCATATTGCTTTTAAAGTACATAGGCTTCCTTTTTTTTTTTTTTTTTTTCATTTTGGTAATAAATAATTAAATTTCTTATAATTCATGACCCACTGATGAATTAACTGTTAAGATCTTCAATTTGCATCAGATTCCCCTAGTCTTCCATCCATAAAGATTTTTCTTGAGTTTCCTTTTTGAAAAGTAGTGTAACATCATTGCTCAAGCAAATGCAATCCTCTCCCAATTTTCCCATATAATTAGCTAGTTTCCATAGCATTTTTTAATATTCGACTTCCTTAACTTCATAAGCTTCCTTAAATTTACGCAACTTTTGCTTAAATTTGTATTTTTCATCTGTAATTGTGATTCACCAGTAAAAGTTTCATTAATTTACTTATAAGTACATCCATCTATTCAAAATTAGTGACTTTCTTCTATAAAAGGGAATTTCCTGTTATACTTCGGTAGGCACATGGATGTTGTTCTTATGGCTGTATTTTTTCTACTTCAGCTCCATTGATGCTCTATATAAGTATTGTATTCATTCCATTTACATTAATACTTGTGTTGTGTGTTTATAGCTATTGAAGTTGTGTTTCAATCCTCTCTTGATGGATGAGAGGTAGGGTTTAGTGGGTTTGTTTATGGCTAGAAGGGTTTAGAGGTGTTCAACTCTAGGTTTATGTATGAATGTTACTATCCACTGAAGATTTTGTTGTGATTGCACTAAGGATGGATAATGCATGTAATTTAAGTGATTTTTTTACTCTTTGATAGCACTGTTGCTGGGCTGGTTCGATGAATCTTTAGTACAAAACAATATACCTTTATGGCACGTTTGATACATATGAATGGACTAGAATGGAATTGTGATTCCGGCTTTCATTCCCTTTCTTAATATTTAGAAGCGTTTTTAGAAGCCGGATTCACAAGTCATTGAAGTCAACAATTTTGACTTATTGGAGGAATTCGATTCTGCTTTCTTAAAGGCGGAATCTTGATTCCATTCTACCTATATATATGGTTATTTTTTTAATTACATTTTATCCTACACATATTTATTATCTATATTTAACAAAAAGTATTTTTGACAAATCTTATTAAATAATCATTCAATATTATTCAGTTCCGTGAATATATCTAAATATAGGAATTGATTTGTCATTCCCCTATTCAATCTATTCCATTCCGTTCCTACGATTCCAATTCAATTTTAAATGATTCTAGCATACCAAGCGTGACATTAGTGTAAAAATGTTTTGTACTAGACACACCGCCTTTGTAATAGTTAAAATTACATACATAGAATATAACTTTGACTCTTACATTTGGATTATTTATTAAAAATATTGTATTTTAGAAATTACTTTTTTAAAATATGGCATTTGATGGAAAGCTCTAACTTTGCCTGTCCTTAAGTGCATGGCTATAATACATGATCATCGATCAACAACTTTATACTTTAAGTATTAGAGAAAAGGGTTCGTCGATTGAAAATTAGTGCAATTTTTGCAAAATAATGGACCATTACCACAACACATGGGAAACTCATTATATATATATATACATATACAGAGAGAGAGAGAGAGAGCAAGAGAGCGAGAGAGAGAGAGAGAGGGAGAGAGAGAGAGAGAGAGGAAGAGGAGAGAGAGAGGAGAGAGAGAGATTTTTATTAAAACGATAATACTTTTGTCTTTGCTCGAGTTCATTCACCTTGTTGGGTGGAAAGAGAACAATTTTTCCCCTAGGTAGGTGTGAAGATCTAATGTTTTTAGGGGCATTCTTCTTTTACAATTTTCTTTTTTTTTTTCATTTTTTTAGTTTTTCTGATTTTATTAGGTTTTCCGCTTTTTCAATTTTATGATCGTTACAATTTAATCTATATGTAGATATATCAGACATGGAAGTTCATTAATTATCAAATTTTATATGCACATATTCTTCCACATATGTATCACATTTGAGAAAAATCAATATGTATTTGTATGAGTTCATTTTTATTTTATATTTTGCCATTCTATTTGTGTGAATTCAATAAGTATGCTTACAATATGGGAAAAATTATAGACACAAAATTGCATTTAAAAAGTAACCGTGTAGACTTATAAATTCATAAAAAAATAAGTTGATGTTTAGATTTTTCAGTATTATTTATCATCCAAATGCCCATCCTTGAAATGACAGATAAATGGTTGGAAAAATATCATGTGCACTATTGAAACGACTTTCCAAGGTTGTTATATAGCTCAGTCAATAGTGACATGAATGCTAGTTATTCAAGAAATGAACTAGATTAGATTTCTTTTTTCTTTAACAGTTATATTAATAGTAAAACTTACTTGAAGGAAAATTAATAAGAATAAAAATAGGAAATCCGAAAATTTCATAGATTGTTCCATGATCGATGTGCTATATAACAGCAATTTATAATTTTATTTTCTGGAGGTGGGAGACAAATATCTACAACAACTCAATAATAATAAATAAGACCATACCATTTAAAGATGTTAATGGCTTCCTTCCATTTCGAATAAATTCCAAATTACGAACTGTTCATAATTACATAATTAGCTAGAGCATTCGTATTTTTCTTTCTTTTTTTTATTTATTTATCTTTTTTCCTTTCATCTTGAATCATCCGTATTGCTCGAAACATGTGTGTGTATATATATATATATATATTATTAGTGTAACCGAACATCGTTGTCCTTAGATTATACTTAAGGTAATATTCATTAGAGGGTATAAAATATTGATGTGTATATGCAACCGCCAAATTTCAGTTCCGTGAATTAAAGGGTCTTTCTCATCAATATTAATTTTGATTTAACGTGTATGTTAGACTGTGTAAAAGTATAAGTCGTTTCCGCGTGAAAGACTCGTTGGAAAGGGAAATACAAAGCTTTTATGGTACTTTGTATTAAGTTTGTAATACTCTACAATTAGGAATACTTATAACCTACCACGTGCTCCTATTAAATATGGACATGTAAAGATTTAGAACCTAGACATAATAAAGAGCTGTCACAAGCTTCAATATGTCAAAGTGGAATTCACTAATTCCTCTTATTACAAAATAAATACAAACATTGGAGTAATACATTATCTATACTATCAAAAACAATTAAATCAATCTATTTATAATTTTCAGAAGTTATGGCATTGAACCTGATCCCCTTTTTTGATCCACCAATTACAAAACCTAAATTTAATTTCCTATTCTTAATATATAAATAAAGAGTGAGCCAAAACCCTTTGCAGTATACTACAAACACAAGCCCTTGAGTAAGCATTAGCACACATACATATAAACATAAAACTAATGCAACAACTGGTCATTTATTATTATTTGATTCAAGCCCATTAAACAACACATGGATAACGTAGAATCAGTAATACACTTATATATAATATAGGGTTAATATCACTAATGGTATATGAACTTTGATAAAATATGCAATTAGATACCTGAAGTTTGAAATTGATCAATCTAATACTCAAACCTTAAAATTAATCATTTTAATACTTGAAAAAACATTTTATGCACTCCAACAATACCTTTGTCAAGTTCTTTTAGGTATTAAATTGATCAATTTTAAAGTTATTTAAGGTAATAAATTGATTAATTTTAAATTTCAAAAGATAAATATATATAATGTGAGTTTTAGGGGTCCAATCAAATGCCTCCACTAGCTCATCAGTCCAAGAAGTTATAGGCAATATTAGCTTATTAGTGTGTTGCTAGGTTTAAAACTAGTCGTTACTTACAATTAATAAAGAGTATTTAGGGAAGGTTTTGTAAACTGGCACTTGTATTTACATTATCTATAAGTACACAAAAAAATTACAAATTTGGATCACTTTTTAGAGCCTTTATTTCTCAAAGAGTGATTAAGTATTTCTTAAGAGGATTATGGACAAATCATTGAGGAAACACTACTCTTGTAATTATAGTGTGCTAATTTTTGTTTTGAGGGACTTGGTGTATATCTCATTGTGAGCATTATATTGATCTAATAATTAATAAAATGGTGCATAAAGTATTCTATTGAAGGTGATTGGTGTCTAGAAAGAGCAAATGTGGTCATAACTCTACAATATACTCAAGCTTAATTTTTTTTATTTCTTCCCTACTTACATTCTTACATCTAATTTATTGTTATTTATTTTATGATTATTACGTTATTTATTATATTGCAATTAAACTCAGAAAACGGTTAAAAGTTAAGACGAACTCAATTCACTATCCCTTTCAATCTAAAAGAATTTTAACGAAGCCAGAGAATGTTCCACGTTGGTCCAATTAGGAGGTGGTCCTCGGATATGCCGTGCAACGGCATGGGCCTGTGTCGCAATTCTTAGTTTTATCCCGTCTCTCACGTAGGTGACTACTAAAAGTCGCACACTGCTTTCTTAAAGATTATTTTTCAACTTTCATAGATACCCAATCATATTGCTTGCCAACCAGGGTCCAAGTCACAGCTTGGCTTTTATGCATTGCACCCGAATGGCTTGCTCGGGCAGTGTGGGTTATGCTGGTTTTATGTTTTGCTGGGTTGGCCCGTTTTCATGGCTCGCTCCCTTTGAACCGATCTGGCTTGTTCAGAATATATTGATTCTTGTTGGTAGATTAAAAAAATATATTAATAAGATAGATATCTAATAAAAGAAAATTTTTTTTATTGTAAATTAGCAACTGCAATAATCATTAACAAATCATCCTATCTATTACTGCATTGCTTTAGATTTTTCAACCGGGGTCAATAACAGCTTAGCTCTTGTGCACTGGGGCCGGCTAGATCCAACCGGGTTCTGGAATGGTGGTTGGATTGTATTTGACTATTTGTTATGTTGGGCCTATGGTATGTCCATGACTGATATGGATTGAATCAGTCATGAGAGACAACATGTCTTTATTACTATATGGAAGGGAAAATATATATATATATATATATACATATATATATATGAATCACTGTATTGAATATTTTATTAGCAAAATTTCTATTGTCAATTAACAATTCGAATGGAAATTGATAAATTGTCGCTATGTATTGTGGTAGTTCCTTTTCTTCTTATAATGCATTTAAAAATTATATTTTTGCATGTTGAAGAATCCTAAATTTTACGTAATAAGCATCTTGCAACTTATTGACCAAGTCTAACAATTTTCTATATATTTTAATGATTTTTTTAGATGACTTCTCCCAGCTTTTACGATGCACTTAAAGACATTTTATGGAATTCTAATAGGGTAAATTATATAAGAAGGTCGGAATGTTTAGAGATAAGTTCATTCTAAGTAACAATATTATCAAAAGCTCAAAAACGATCGTAACGTTTATTGAGTAAGTTCATTTTAGTTCACAATATTTGGGGATAAGTTCATGTTATATCATAACGTTTAAAAAAGTGAGTCAATTGAAGTTATCATTAACATATGCCAACAAGAGAAATATTTAACTAAAACTCAAGAAATCCTTCTTTTAAAACTCCATTGACATGTATCAGTAGAAATATACTTAATTAAATCTCAAAAGATACTTTTCCAAACGTTGTGATCTTTTTTGAACTTTTCGAAATGTTATAACCTAAAATGAACTTAGCCTTAAACGTTGCGATCTTTTGGTGTAATTTATCTAATATTAATGTGAATCAAATATCACAGGTTCTTTTTCTATCTCCAAATTGGTGTTCCTCTTACAATAATCATAGTGGATTCTTTCTTTGGTAATTTTTATCGAGATCCCTACTTCCTTTTCCAAATTTTCAATTTCCTTAGTGTTTATTGCTTATTATTTTTATGGACTGCCAATGTAAGAGTTGGTAAAAATGAGGGTGTTCTTATGTGTATTGCCGAGATAAAATTGGTGTTGTGAAAATTACTTCCTATTATTTTTTTGTTGTATTTGCAAAATGTTGCCCATGATCGAGTTCTTTTATCAACAAAGTCTACTCATGGTTGCTGAAAAATTTTGCAAGAATGTCAAATCAACAATAAAAATTTTATATATACCTAGCTTATGAACAAGTTGAGTGGATCTGGTATAGTAATAAACTTAAGTTGAGTTTGACTCGAAATTTCAAAATAAAATCATTCTTTATACAAAAGATATTTTCTTTATTAATGAAAAGGTAGGTGAGAAAATCTTGTTAAATTAAAAATACAAATAGTAAATACCTTTGATGCAATATCCAAAAATGTGAACAAATAAAAATGTTTGGAGAATTTAAGGGTCATGTTGTTGTAAATAAAATAAGTGGTAACATGAAACCGGTGCATTTTTCATGAAGTTTAAGGACACAAAAAAGTAATGTTGAAAGGGTATAATAATAAAAATTTTAAAAAGAAGCTTTTAAAACCACATATTATAATAGATTTATTACTCTAATTAGAGGAAGATGATAAAGTATTTTATTTGCTTTGATATTATATCTTTTATCTGAATCCTTATACTTAATCATATGCTCAAACAAAATGTTTCGTAAAACTAGTTTTATTTGACAAACATTCAGTAAAATGAATGGGAAACTGTTGTGGTGCTCTAGTGTTTTTCTTGATTTTTTTTCTAATATTTCTAGTGAAGGTTATTGCTTTATAAGTAATGCAGCAGCGGAATCTCAATCAAAGTCAGCATTTATTACTGACACTTTCAACTTTTGGGTTTTGAAACCACCAACATTAATGATAGGCTGCTAGCTTTTATTTTCAGCAGGTTACAGAATTTATTTGCATTTATTGTATTTATTATTTTCCATTTTAGGATTTTGTCTTTTAGAATTCCTCATATAATCATATAATAGGCCTTTAGACTCTTCTTTGTAAAATATGAACATTTGATATACTTTTAAACCCTATCGAGAGAGTTTTCTCAGTGAAATTGCAATTGTTTAGCAATTGTGTGATTAAGTTCATGTTTTGAAATCAATTGTTGAATTGGTTTATGTTATATAACGCTTCCATGCTACGTCAGATTGGTATCATTGCAAGGTGAGTTCCTGCAAAGATGGCAATTAACGTCAGTGTTAACGGTGGTCACGTCTTCGATAGTGTTCGAGATGTGGAAGTCCTGAGAGCCAAATCCTTGGTCTAAGGGTGGTATTGGGTAGCATGAATAAGAGATTTCAGCGTTATGAGCAGCGCTTTGGGAAATATTGTAGACACATAATTGCATTAAAAAAGTAACTGTATAGACACATAAATTACTTTAAAAAAAAGTTGAAGTTTATATACTTCAATACTATTTATCATCTAAATGTCCACATCCTTGAAATCACGCATAAATGATAGGCAAAATATCATGTGAACTATTGGAACGACTTTGTCAAGGTTCTTATATAGCTTAGTCACTAGTGACATGTGAATGGTATTTATCTCATGAATTATAGTATATTTCTTTTTTCTCTAACAGTTATATTAGTAATTAAATAAAAAATAGTACAACTGACTAGAAGGAAAACTAATCAGAATAAAAATAGGAAATCCGAAAACCAGCATTGATAAGACGGATAAAACATCAATCACAGGAAATTCTATAATGTATATCAAAGGAGTATTTCATGTTTGTTCCATGATCCTTGTTCTATAACAGGAATTTATAATTTCATTGTCTGGGAGATATATATCTACAACAACGAGATAATAGTAAATAAGACCGTATCATTTAACGGTGTTAACGGCTTTCCTTTCATTTCGATTAAATTCCAAATTACCAACTGTTCATAATTACAATAGTAGGGAATTCGTATTTTCCTTTCTGAAATTTTTTTCCTCCTTTCATCCAGAATCATCCGCATTGTTCAAAACATGGAGCGAAATTTTCTATCATGATAACTTGCTAATTACGTTCACGTTAGTCATTTACACCAAACATCGTTGTCTTTAGATTATATTTGAAGGAAATATCCCATACGAGGGTATAATATTGATGTATACATGTAACCACCAAATTCCAGTCCTGTGAATTAAAGGGTCTTTCTCCATCAAAATTAATTTTGATTTAACATGTATGTTAGACTATGTAAAAGAGTAAGTCGTTTCCGTGTGCAAGACTTATCACAAAGGGAAATGCAAAGCTTTTGTTGTGTACTTTGTATTGAGTTTGTAACATCTTAAAATTAGGAATATTTATAATCTATTACATGTTCATATTAAAAATGAACATATAGAGGTCTGAAACATACCATTAACCATAATAAAAAGTTATCACAAGCTTCAATATGTCAAAGTGGAATTCACTAATTCCTCTTATTACAAAATAAATACATAACATTGGAGTAATACATTATATATACTATAAAAAACAACTACATCAATCTATTTATAATTTTCAGAAGTTATGGCATTGAACCTGATCCCCCTTTTTGATCCACCAATTACAAAACATATATTTAATTTCCTATTCTTAAAATATAATTAAAAAGTGAGCAAAACCCTTTACAGTATACTACAAACACAAGCCTTTGAGTAAGCATTAGCACACACTTACATATAAACATAAAGCTAATGCAACAACTAGTCATTTATTATTATTTGATTCAAGCCCATTAAACAACACATGGATAACTTAGAATCATTAATACACTTATGTATAATACAGGGTTAATATCACTAATGGTATATGAACTTTGATAAATTATGCAATTAGGTACCTGAAGTTTGAAATTGATCAATATAGTACCTAAATATTAAAATTAATCATTTTAGTACTCGAAAAAACTTTTTATACACTCCAACAATACCTTTGTCAAGTTCTTTTAGGTATTAAATCGATCAATTTTAAAGTTTTTCAAGGTAATAAATTGATTAATTTTAAATTTCTAAAGAAAAATATATAATGTGAGTTTTAGGGGTCCAATCAAATGCCTCCACTAGCTCGTCAGTCCAAGAAGTTATAGGCAATATTGGCTTATTAGTATGCTGCTAGGTTCAAAACTAGTCGTCACTTACAATTAATAAAGGGTATTTTGGGAAGGTTTTGTAAACTGGCACTTGTATTTACATTGTCTATAAGTACACAAAAAAATTACAGATTTGGATAACTTTTTAGAGCCTTTATTTCTCAGAGAGTGATTAAGTAGTTCTTAAGAAACACTACTCTTGTAATTATAGTGTGCTAATTGTTGTTTTGAGAGACTTGGTGTATATCTCATTGTGAGCATTGATCTAATAATTAATAAAATGGTGCATAAAGTATTTTATTGAAGATGATTGGTGTCTATAAAGAGCAAAAATGGTCGTAACTCTACAATACACTCAAGCTTAGTTTTTTGATTCCTTCCCTACTAACATTCTTACATCTAATTTATTGTTATTTATTTTATGATTATTACGTTAACTATTATATTGCAATTAAAATCAGAAAACGGTAAAAGTTAAGACGAACTCAACTCTCTATCCCTTTCAATCTAAAAGAATTTTAACGAAGCCAGAGAAGTCTCTTCCACGTTTGTCCCATTAGGAGGTGGTCCTCGGATATGCCGTGCAACAGCATGGCCCCTGTCGCAATTCTTAGTTTTATCCCGTCTCTCACGTAGATGACTACTAAAAGTCGCACACTGCTTTCTTAAAGATTATTTTTCAACTTTCATGGATACCCAATCATATTGCTTGCCAATGAGTATCATGAGTCCATGGCATGGGTAGGGCCGTCATTGCGTTAGATTCCAACCAGGGTCCGAGTCACAGCTTGGGTTTTATGCATTGCACCCAAATGGATCGCTCGGGCAGTGTCGGTTATGTTGGTTTTATGTTTTGCTGGGTTGGCCCGTTTTCATGGTTCGCTCCCTTTGAACCGATCTGGCTTGTTCAGAATATATTGATTCTAGTTGCTAGATTAAAAAAAATATTAATAAGATAGATATCTAATAAAAGAAAAAAAATTTTATTGTAAATTAGCAACTGCAATAATCATTAACAAACCATCCTATCTATTACTGCATTGCTTTAGATCTTTCAACCGGGGTCAATAACAGCTTAGCTTTGTGCACTGGGGTCGGCTAGATCCAACCGGGTTCTGGAATGGTGGTTGGATTGTATTTGACTATTTGTTATGTTGGGCCTATGGTATGTCCGACTGATATGGATTGAATCAGTCATGAGAGACAACATGTCTTTATTACTATATGGAAGGGAAAAAAAATATATATATATATATATATATATATATATATGATATCACTGTATTGAATATTTTATTAGCAAAATTTCTATTGTCAATTAACAATTCGAATGGAAATTGATAAATTGTCGTTATGTATTGTGGTAGTTCCTTTTCTTCTTATAATGCATTTAAAAATTATATTTTTGCATGTTGAAGAATCCTAAATTTTGCGTAATAAGCATCTTGCAACTTATTGATCAAATCTAAGAATTTTCTATATATTTTAATGATTTTTTTAGATGACTTCTCCCAGCTTTTACGATGCACTTAAAGACATTTTATGGAATTCTAACAGGGTAAATTATATAAGAAGGTCGGAATGTTTAGAGATAAGTTCATTCTAAGTAATAATATTATCAAAAGCTCAAAAACGATCGTAACGTTTATTGAGTAAGTTCATTTTAGTTTACGATATTTGGGGATAAGTTCATGTTATATCATAACGTTTAAAAAAGTGAGTCAATTGAAGTTATCATTAACATATGCCAACAAGAGAAATATTTAACTAAAACTCAAGAAATCCTTCTTTTAAAACTCCATTGACATGTATCAGTAGAAATATACTTAATTAAATCTCAGAAGATATTTTCCAAACGTTGTGATCTTTTTTGAACTTTTCGAAATGTTATAACCTAAAATGAACTTAGCCTTAAACGTTGCGATCTTTTGGTGTAATTTATCCAATATTAATGTGAATCAAATATCACAGGTTCTTTTTCTATCTCCAAATTGGTGTTCCTCTTACAATAATCATAGTGGATTCTTTCTTTGGTAATTTTTATCGAGATTCCTACTTCCTTTTCCAAATTTTCAATTTCCTTAGTGTTTATTGCTTATTATTTTTATGGACTGCCAATGTAAGAGTTGGTAAAAATGAGGGTGTTCTTATGTGTATTGCCGAGATAAAATTGGTGTTGTGAAAATTACTTCCTATTATTTTTTTGTTGTATTTGCAAAATGTTGCTCATGATCGAGTTCTTTTATCAACAAAGTCTACTCATGGTTGCTGAAAAATTTTGCAAGAATGTCAAATCAACAATAAAAATTTTATATATACCTAGCTTATGAACAAGTTGAGTGGATCTGGTATAGTAATAAACTTAAGTTGAGTTTGACTCGAAATTTCAAAATAAAATCATTCTTTATACAAAAGATATTTTCTTTATTAATGAAAAGGTAGGTGAGAAAATCTTGTTAAATTAAAAATACAAATAGTAAATACCTTTGATACAATATCCAAAAATGTGAACAAATAAAAATGTTTGGAGAATTTAAGGGTCATGTTGTTGTAAATAAACTAAGTGGTAACATGAAACCGGTGCATTTTTCATGAAGTTTAAGGACACAAAAAAGTAATGTTGAAAGGGTATAATAATAAAAATTTAAAAAAGAAGCTTTTAAAACCACATATTATAATAGATTTATTACTCTAATTAGAGGAAGATGATAAAGTATTTTATTTGCTTTGATATTATATCTTTTATCTGAATCCTTATACTTAATCATATGCTCAAACAAAATGTTTCGTAAAACTAGTTTTATTTGACAAACAGTCAGTAAAATGAATTGGAAACTGCTGTGGTGCTCTAGTCTTTTTCTTGATTTTTTTCTAATATTTCTAGTGAAGGTTATTGCTTTATAGGTAATGTAGCAGCGGAATCTCAATCAAAGTCAGCATTGATTACTGACACTTTCAACTTTTAGGTTTTGAAACCACCAACATTAATGATATGCTGCTAGCTTTTATTTTCAGCAGGTTACAGAATTTATTTGCATTTATTGTATTTATTATTTTCCATTTTAGGATTTTGTCTTTTAGAATTCCTCATATAATTATAATAGGCCTTTAGACTCTTCTTTGTAAAATATGAACATTTGATATACTTTTAAACCCTATCGAGAGAGTTTTTCAGTGAAATTGCAATTGTTTAGCAATTGTGTGATTAAGTTCATGTTTTGAAATCAATTGTTGAATTGGTTATGTTATATAACGCTTCCGTGTGCTGCGTCAGATTGGTATCATTGCAAGGTGAGTTCCTGCAAAGATGGCAATTAACGTCAGTGTTAACGGTGGTCACGTCTTCGATAGTGTTCGAGATGTGGAAGTCCTGAGAGCCAAATACTTGGTCTAAGGGTGGTATTGGGTAGCATGAATAAGAGATTTCAGCGTTATGAGCAGCGCTTTGGTAAATATTGTAGACACAAAATTGCATTAAAAAAGTAACTGTATAGACACATAAATTACTTTAAAAAAAAAGTTGAAGTTTATATACTTCAATATTATTTATCATCCAAATGTCCACATCCTTGAAATCACGCATAAATGATAGGCAAAATATCATGTGAACTATTGGAACGACTTTGTCAAGGTTCTTATATAGCTTAGTCACTAGTGACACGTGAATGATATTTATCTCATGGATTATAGTATATTTCTTTTTTCTCTAACAGTTATATTAGTAATTAAATAAAAAAATAGTACAACTGACTAGAAGGAAAACTAATCAGAATAAAAATAGGAAATCCGAAAACCAGCATTGATAAGACGGATAAAACATCAATCACAGGAAATTCTATAATGTATATCAAAGGAGTATTTCATAGATTGTTCCATGATCCTTGTTCTATAACAGGAATTTATAATTTCATTGTCTGGGAGATATATATCTGCAACAACGAGATAATAGTAAATAAGACCGTGTCATTTAACGGTGTTAACGGCTTTCCTTTCATTTCGAGTAAATTCCAAATTACCAACTGTTCATAATTACATTAGTAGGGAATTCATATTTTTCTTTCCGAATTTTTTTTCCTCCTTTCATCCGTATTGTTCAAAACATGGAGCGAAATTTTCTGTCACGATAACTTGCTAATTACCTTCACGTTATCTTTAGGTTATATACGAGGGTAATACTCCATAAGAGGGTATAATATTGATGTATACATGGAACGACCAAATTCCAGTCCTGTGAATAAAAGGGTCTTTTTCCATCGAAATTAATTTTGATTTAACATGTATGTTAGACTATGTAAAAGTATAAGTCGTTTCCGCGTGCAAGACTCATCAAAAAGGGAGATACAAAGCTTTTATTGTGTACTTTGTATTGAGTTTGCACCCCCTTGAAATTCGAAATCTTTACGATCTACTACATGTTCATGCTAAATATGAATATATAAAGGTTTGAAACATACTATTCACCATAATAAATAGTTATCACAAGCTTCAATATGTCAAAGTGGAATTCACTAATTCCTCTTACTACAAAATAAATACAAACATTGGAGTAATACATTATCTATACTATTAAAAACAATTACATCAATCTATTTATAATCTTCAAAAGTTATGGTGTTGAACCTGAACCCCTTTTTTGATCCAAAAATGACAAAACATAAATTTAATTTCCTCTTCTTAAAATATATATAAAAAGTGAGTTGGAACCCTTTATGGTATACTACATATACAAGACCTTGAGTAAGAATTAGCACACACATACATATAAACATATAACTAATGTAGTAACTGGTCATTTATTATCCTCTAATGCAAGACCGTAAGACCATAATCAACGCCGAGATAATTTAGTATCATGAACACTTATATATAATAGAAGGTTAATGTTATTAATAGTACATAAACTTTGACAAGATATGCAATTAGGTATCTGATGTTTATAATTAATCAATTTAGCATATAAACTTTAAAATTGATCAATTCAGTACTTTGAAAAACTTCTGTGCACTCCAACAACATCTATGTCAAGTTTTTATAGGTATTAAATTTATCAATTTCAAAATTTTTTAAGTATTAAATTTGATTTATTTTAAATTTTAAAAGATAAATATACTCAATGAGTTATAGGGGACCTATCAGATGCCTCCACTAGCTCATTGGTCCAAGAAGTTATAGGCAATATTGGCTTATTGATGTGCTGTTAGTTTTAAAACTAGCCATTACTTGCAACTAATAAAGGGTATTCTAGGGAAGCTTTTGTAAATGACCACTTGTATTTACATTGTCCATAAGTACACAAAAAATTACAGATTTAGATCACTTTTTAGAGCCTTTATTTGCCTACAAAAGCATGCATCGTCTCTCCTGATCTTTCTTCTCTCCAACTCATAATTTGCAATTATTGTTTGTGAGAAATATTAAGTAGTTCTTAAGAGGGTTATGGAAAAATTGTTGAGAAAACACTATTCTTGTAATTATATTGTGCTGATTGTTGTTCTGAGAGACTATGTACCTCATCGTGAGCGTTGTTCTGATAATTAATAAAATTATACATGAAGTATTTTGTTAAAGGTAATTGGTGTCTACAAAGAGTAAAGGGGTCCGAACTGTACAATATATTCAACCTCAATTTTTTTATTCCTTCCCTACTTACATTCTTACATCTAGTTTATTGTTCTTTATTTTATGATTATTACGTTAATTACTAAATTGCAATTAAAATCAGAAATCGGTTAAAATTGAAGATGAACTCAGTTCTCTATCCCGTTCAATCTAATAGAATTTTAATGAAGCCACAGAAGTTTGTTCCACGTTTGTCCCATTAGGAGGCCTGTCATTGCTTTAGATTTTTCAACCGGGTTCCAAGTCACAGCTTGGCTTTTATGCATTGCACCCGGATGGATTGCTCGGGCAGTCTGGGTTATGCTGCGTTTATGATTTGTCGGGTTGGCCCGTTTTCATGGCTAGCTCTTAATATTGAACCGGTCGAGCTTGTTCAGACTATATTGATTTTTGTTGCAGTATGAAAATAAAGGAAAAGAATATTAATCCGCTAGACATCTAATGAAAGCAAATTTTTTTATTGTAAATTAGCAACTAAAATAATTATTAATAAATCATCACTATCTATTATTGCATTGCTTTAGATTTTTTAACCGGGGTCCATGACAGCTTAGCTCTTGTGCATTGGGCCCCGATAGATCCAACCAGTTCCTGAGTGGTGGTCGAATTGTTTGGATAGTATATGTTATGCTGGGTCCATGGTTTGTCGGATTGGCTTACCATCGTGACTGGCTTCCATAGAATCCAATTATGCCAGTCTTTTTATCAAAGTATGGAAGTAAAAAAAAAAAAAAAAAAAAGGAATAAAATCACTGTAGTGTATATTTAATTAAAAAGAAATTTCTTTTGTGAATTAAAAGTTACAGTGAAATTAATAAATTGTCCTCATGTATTGGCCCAGTTCCTTTTCTTCTTATAATTCATTTAAAAATTATATTTTTAGATAGGAAAGAATCCTATATTTTATTTAATAAGCATCTTGCAACTTATTGACTATGTCTAACCATCTTCTATGGATTTTAAAGATTTTCCTAGATGACTACTTCCAACTTTTATGATGCACTGAAAGACCTTTTATGGAATACTAACGGGAATCAAATATAGCAGGTTCTTTTTCTATCTCCATGTTGGTGTTCCTTACAATAATTATAGTGGATTTTTCCTTTGGTAATTTTTATCGAGATCGCTACTCCTTTTCAAGATTTCAATTTCCATAGTGTTTATTGCTTCTAGATTTTATGAACTGCATGTGTAAGAGTTGGTCAAAATGAGGGTGTTCTTATGCGTACTTGTACAGATAAAATTGGTCTTGTGAAAATCACTTCCTGTTACTTCTTTCTTTCTCTCTTTTTTTTTGTTTCTTTTCTTTTTTTTTCCTCTAATTGTATTTGCAAAAATGTTGCCCATGATCGGGTTCTTTCATAAATGTAGTCCACACATGGTTGCTGAAAACTTTTGCAAGAATGTCAAATCAACAATATAAGTTTTATGCATATCAACAATAAAATGAATTAGAAAATGTTGTGGCGCTCTAGTGTCTTTTCCTTAATTTTGTTTGAATATATCCAGTGAAGGTTATTGCTTAATGGGTCATCATCAGCAACTTGCTGAAGAAAGAGTGGGGAAAATGAATCCTCGACTTGCTGCAGTGTTTGAGGAGTTTTCCCGTGCTCTACGTTCTAGTGCGTTAAAATTCCAAATCCCAATAATCGTGGAACGCTTCATCCAATTTGGATTGTTAAAAAAATACCTATTGCCCAAAAAATTAGCACCTATTAGAACCTAAATAAGGGCTTTCATTATACACTTATCGTGAGGCAAAAACAATGATGAACAATTACCTAACAAAATGGGATAGAGATGATTCAATTACAATTTCGTGATTTTAACTCTCTATCTTGAAGGAAACGAGTCAACATGAGAAAATCACCATTTTAGAGATGTGTTACACCAGTTTTAGAGCGAATTTTATTATTTAGGCCCTTAAAATAATAATTTTTCTATTTTGAACAAGTTTTAGATTTGTTATAACTTCTTATAGATAATTCCATTTTGTTTGCCATATGCGGCATTTTATTTGTTATTTCAATTACTTTGAGTTTGTATATTTTAGGATGTTTATGCTTTTGGTAGTTTTTGTCTTTTATTATTGATACTTTTCCCTTGTCCATTTTAGGGTGTATATAATTTCCTAATTTAATTTAACTATTTCTTAATGCCATTTTAACATCCAATTACATTCTAAAGCCATAAGCTTTTCCCAACCCAACCCATCAACCAACTTAGCCCTAAACCCATCTAAAAGCTTTCTTGGACCTAACACATCACCAAATTTATCCGAAATAATTTTTAGCAAAATTTTTATTCAAATATGATTCATTTACCAACTAATTAGGCTTTAGAACCTTTCCTAAAGTGCCAACTTGCCCTGTTCTTATTCCACTTTTCATTTGGCATAAAATAACCCTAAAGAACCTTAAAGTAGGTACTCCTATAGCCTCATTTTCAAGTAGAAAAGTACTTCCTTTTTCATTCTCAAAATAAATCCTAAAAAATTACAAAACCCATTTCCCCATTAAAATATGCTTTAATTTTTCATTTACCCATCTAAAAACACTACTAATCTCTACTTTCTTTACAAAAATTAGATGATATTCAAAGGGTTTAGGATTAGAAGCAAAAGGAGTTTCACTAAATTTTCAAGGAGCAGGGTAGTGAAGGATTTTGTGCTATTTTGCTACTACAACTAAGTGGTTTAATTAATTAGTGTGATTAGTGAAATGTAGGTTATGACAAAGAAAATACATAATATATATTGTATGATTTAAGTAAAATATCATGTCTTAATTGGTTTAATTAAACTATGTTGATTTTGGCATCAATTTTGCATGATTCATTGGGTTTGTGATATAAATGTGATTCATATGGAATTATATGATATATATATTATGTTTTTATATGTTTTATGTGACTTTTTAAAATTATTTTTTATGATGAAATTGAATAAATATGTTATTATTTATGCTAGATAGAAAATCACCTAGGAACATAAGCTTTGATATATTAATTAATATACTAAATGAATTTATTTTTGGGTAAAATTCACGGAAATGATAGTTTTGCATTATTTTAGGATGTAAATTGGAAAGTTTAATAATTTTTTCACTGCATTTACTATTTTTAAAGGCCTAATAGGAGTACTACTAAGAAAAATAAATAAAATATCAAATGAATTTGCATACAATTTTTA
The DNA here is from genome assembly GCA_024138025.1 of Combretum micranthum. Taxonomy (NCBI): domain Eukaryota; kingdom Viridiplantae; phylum Streptophyta; class Magnoliopsida; order Myrtales; family Combretaceae; genus Combretum; species Combretum micranthum. The sequence goes on along the minus strand of JAMXBD010002718.1, from coordinate 121,888 downwards.
TGGATGATAGTTTAATATGTCTAATAGTAAATTGCAAACTTTAGTAATTTTTGAAGGTCATTTAATATTAAAAAATTAATTTATTTTTTATGACATTATATAGTAATATGAGTTATTAAATCTAAATAAAATATTAAATGAAATATTTTTACCTACATTTATAGAAATAATATTCCAAAATGTCTATATTCAAAAAATATTTTTTTCTTTTATTTTTGAAAATAATTTAGTACTTTTAAAATTAATTTAATTTCATTTGACACATTATAGTAACATGAGTTGTTAAATCTAAATAAAATACCAAATAAATAAATTTTTCAATCAAATGTTGGGAAATGATATTTTAATATATCTACTTGCAAAATGGAAATTGTTGTAATTTTTGAAATTCATTTACTATTTTTAAAAAATAATTCAAATTCAACTGACAAATTTTCAGCCTTGTTTTTAACAAAAAAAAAAAAAAAGCTTTAATTCTGCTTCTTTAATATTTTTCCACGTTAAATTACCTCCAACATGTTAAATTAATTATGATTATTTAATTAATTCTAGCTTCATTATGGAATTTGTTAAAGTAAAACTTTATTTTGGCATTACTACCTCTTAGGGCATATAAATTAATAAAATTGGAAACATAAGCATATGATGGGCTTAAATCAATTTAAATAAATTATTGTGGGATTTGATATGTGAAATCAACTTAGGTATTGATTTAGGGCTCAAATTATTAAATGGATTCAAATAGATTAAATTTATCAAATTAGATTATTATAGGCTTTTAACTATATAAATGGGCTTAAAATAAATATTTAGTGTTGAAATTGGCTTTCATAAATATTTTTTGCTTAAAAGGACTTTAAAATTGAATGAGTAGCAATTTTTGGATTAAATGGGCTAAAATAACCTATATTGGCTAAAATAACATAAATGAGCCAAAATAGTGAAAAATAGGTTCAACTTGACCTAAATGACCTAAAATGGGCTTAAAATTTAATTTAGGTCCAACTTGATTAATAATGTCAATTTTGGACTTTAATAATTGATTTTAGGCTTAGATGTTAAAATAGGATTCAATTTAACTAACTAACTACAAGTGGATTTAATTAGTTAAAATTGACATAGATTCATAGCCTTAGGCCCAATAACATGATTTCTTGCCAACTAAGTCTATTTACATCAAATGGGCCAAATCTAAATCCTATTAAATTCTTCTAACTAATTAGGGCATAAACCTTTTAAACATAGCCTATATTCAACTTTATGCGTTTTGGGCTTAAATTCCAAAATATGGGTCAAATACCCTTTACTTATTTCAATTGGACCTATTTCCAAAATATTTAAGTCCATTATCAACTCTAGGTATTGAATTATCTAATTGGGCTCAAATTCGTTCCATGGGCCTAAAGCGCTAAAATACCCTAAATGGGCCTAAATAGAAATTAGGAGGTCAAATAGCTAATTAGGGTCTAAATTAACTTCCATTAGTCTTAAACTCAATCATTAGGTCTAATAACCAATATTACTCTAATTGGATGTAAATGCAATATAAATCTTAATTCCACATAACCTAATGTCTATATTCCTTAATGGACTCAATTACTAAACCCCTAAAATACATTACACTAAAAGGTGTAACACTTACATAATTTTCGGATTTCTAAAGGCCCAATAGATCTAAATAATAAATTAAATTGCTTAAATTCAATGGGCTTAGTCCAAATTACCCAAGCTTAACTATCCTTAATGAGCTTAATTCATTGTAACTCAAGGCCTTATGCCATACAAGTCTTTACATTAATTGATTAATCAACATGACTTGAGTCATTACTTTGTATACTCAATTCTTATACAATTAATCTTCCTTGAATAGATGTATCATCAACCTATTGTTTTATGTCCGACCCTTTATCGTCTATAGATTCATCATCAGATATGTAGTGACATGCGTATTGTTTGCTAGAGTAGACATTGTAAAATGAACTAACATTTAAAGATGGTCTAACTAAATGTTTGAGTGTGCTTTAGTTATTTAATCTAGTCCGAGAAGTGAGAACCTTACTTGGTGATGATGCCATCATGGTAGTTAGGCGCTTAGGGCACCATTGGTGGATCGGAAAATAGTGGGTTGACAAATAGCTGATAAGGCGAATGCTATCTGGATAATGTCAATTTATGTTTTGTAAGAAGTAATACATGTAGTTTATGACTATGTGTGTTGATTGAGTTGCATATTACTATAAATTGAAATAAATGGAGATGCGTAGCAGTTGTGAACCATAGATAATGCTATTACTAGATGTTCTTATATAAAATATAGGTTTTTGGGCTGCTTATATTAACTTCCTGAGTAGTTACTATTACTTAGGATCCCTATATTCCCATTTCTTATTGTCCGGAATGTGAGTGTTCCTATGTTGTTTCAATCTCCTTAAATAATGATCATAAATTGTTAGTTATTACATTACATATAGTCTAGGCACGTATGCTATATTGCGTGTAACTGTATTACTATGTACTAGGCTTCAACTTATTCCTTTATTTTATAGGTGTTGGTGATTTCAACTTTGATGCTCTTGCATATTTTGGGCATAGCATAGATCAATATGAGCTTATTGACGAGTAGAGTAACTAGGAATGCTAGATTACTTGTTTGTTTTTTTAAATAACAATTGTAGTTATCTTTTCAAACTAGTATTTTCTTCCGAAGGCCTTATTTGTGCTTGTGGTTGTCAAATCTTTTATTAGATACATTGTATTGATATTTATCTACTTTTGATACTTTGTTAGTGTTGGTATTGTAAGTTAAGTAACCAAGATGGGGGTGAATTAGTTTCTCTGAAAATTTTTTTGCAAAAACCAATTAAAACTTCTTTTCGAAGTAGGTTCTGACACTTTGTTTAAAACATTTGCTAAAAAACTTTTTAAGTAAATCCTCATGATACCTTAACTTTTGATATAGTCAAGTTTTACTAGTTTATATCTCTTTTATCAGCATGCTGTTAATAAAAAAAAAAAAAACACTTTAATTTATATCCCCATCACGGCTGTGATTTGACGTTAATCCTACATCCAAACCTAGCATTGCAGGAGTGATTGATTTGAAGATTGTGAAGCCACGTAGTCACGGCCTATGTAACAGTTGTGATCATTAAGAATAGTAAAACCGACTAGAAGGAAAACTAATTAGAATAAAAATAAGAAATTCGAAAATCGACATTGATAAGGCAATTAAAACATCACAGAAAATTCTATGGTCCCATCATTAATTTTGATGAGATTAGTTTCACTGACTATCCAATAGCTCACACAATATCTAATCATAATCGAATAAGTAAAGTAATTAATATTTCAATTACTATATTTATTTTAATAATAAGAAGAATGACTGGATAGTCCTATCGACAGGACAATAGAAATTCTTATTACGTTTCATGGGGTAACGTATATCCAAGGAGTATTTCATAGATTGTTCCATGATCCTTCTGCTATAGCAGCAATTTATAATTTCATTGTCTGGGAGATATAAATCTACCACAACGCGATAGTAGTAAATAAGACGTTAAAAACGGTGTTAACGGTTTTCCTTCCATTTCGAATAAATTCCAAATTACCAATTGTTCATAATTACATAAGTAGGGAATGTCTCTTTCGGAAATATTTTTCCCTCCTTTTATCCAGAATCATCCGTATTGTTCAAAACATGGAGCGAAATTTCCTATCATGATAACTTTCTAATTACGTTCACGTTATTCATTTACACATATATCTATAGATGAGCATATATATAAACATATAATTAATGCAGTAACTGGTCATTTATTATCTTTTGATGCAAGCCCATTAAACAACACATGGATAATTTAATATCATTAACACACTTATATATAATATAAGGTTAATGTCACTAATATACTTAAACTTTGACAAGATATGCAATTAGGTACCTGAAGTTTCAAATTAATCAATTCAAAATTTAAATTTTAAAATTGATTAATTTAGTTTTTTGTTCACTTCAATAATACCTCTGTCAAGTTCTTATAGGTATTAAATTGATAAATTTTAAATTTTTTTAAGTACTAATTGATTAATTTTTAATTTTAAAAGACAAATATACTCAATGAGTTTTAGGGGATCTATCAGATGCCTTCACTAGCTCATCGGTCGAAGAAGTTATAGACAATATTGGCTTATTGGTGTGCTGTTAGGTTTAAAACTAGCTGTTATTTGCAATTAATAAATGATATTTTGGCAAAAGGTTTTGTAAACGGCCATTGGTATTTACATTGTCTATAAGTACACAAAAAATTACAGATTTAGATCAATTTTTAGAGCCTTTATTTGCCTACAAAAACATGCATAGTCTCTTTTGATCTTTCTTATCTCCAACTCATAATTTGCAATTATTGTCCATGAGAGAGATTAAGTAGTTCTTAAGAGGGTTGTGGACAAATTGTTGACGAAACACTATTCTTGTAATTATAGTGTGCTGACTGTTGTTTTGAGAGACTTGGTGTACCTCATTGTGAGCATTGATAAATAATTAATAAAATCATGCATGAAGTATTCTATTAAAGGTGATTGGTGTCTATAAAGTGCAAGAGGGTCTGGACTCTTCAATATATTCAACCTCAATTTTTTTATTCCTTCCCTCCTTACATTCTTACATCTAATTTATTGTTATTTATTTTATATTATTGCGTTAAATACTAAATTGCAATTAAAATCCGAAAATGGTTAAAATTGAAGATGAACTCAGTTCTCTATGCCTTTCAATCTCAAGGAATTTTAACGAAGCCAGAGAAGTTTGATCCACGTTTGTCCCATTAGGAGGTCGTCCTCAAATATGCCGTGCTACAGAATGTAACCGTGTCGCAATTCTTAGTTTTATCCCGTCTCTCACGTGGATGACCACCAAAAGTCGCACACTCCTTTCTTCAAGATTACTTTTCAACTTTCATGGATACCCAACCATATTGCTTGCCAATGAGTATCATGGGTCCATGGCATGGGTAGGCCCGTCATTATGGATAAAAATTTATGGTCCCAAGTTTACTGTCTCATCATGTTCCCACGGATAAAATTGCAACATGTGCCATAAACTGTTTTTTTCTTTTATTTATGTTATTTAATAGTTTTTTAATTTATTTGATACGTGTTAAATATTTATTCGTAAGAACACAATAGGAGCAGCAAGTTTGAGACAGCCAACTCTTTTCCCGTCATTGGTTTAAATTTTTAAACCAGGGTCCAAGTCACACCTTGGCTTTCATGCATTGCACCTGAGTGGATTGCTCGAGCAGTCTGGGTTATGTTGGGTTGATATTTTGCTCAGTTGGCCCGTTTTCATGGCTAGCTCTCATTGAACCAGTACCGCTTGTTCAGGCTATATTGATTTTTGTTGAAGTATGGAAAAAAAAAAAGAATATTAATCGGATAGATATCCAATAAAACCAAAAATTTTTATTGTAAATTAGCAACTGCAATAATTATTGATGAATCATCCCTACCTATTAGTGCATTACTTTAGATTTTTTCAACCAAGGCCAATAACAGCTTAGCTCTTGTACGTTAGGCCCGCTAGATCCAAGCGGGTTCCGGAGTGGTGGTTGGATTGTTTGGATTGTATTTGTTATGTTGGGTCTATGGTTTGTTTCGAATTAGTCATGCCAAATGACATGTCTTTACTACTATATGGAAGAAAAAAATATATATATGTATATATATAGGTATAAAATCACTGTATTGAATATTTAATTAGCAAAATTTCTATTGAAAATTAACAATTAGAATGAAAATTTATAAATTGTCGCTATATAATGCGGCAGTTTGTTTTCTTCTTATGATGCATTTAAAAAATTATATTTTTACGTAGGAAAGAATCCTAAGTTTCATGTAATAAGCATCTTGCAACTTATTGACTAAGTTTAACAATCTTCCATTGATTTTAATGATTTTCCTAGATGACTTCTGCCAGCTTTAATGATTCACTCATAGGCTTTTTATGGAACACTAACGTGAATAAAATATCCGGGTTCTTTGTGTCTCCAAATTGGTGTTCCTCTACCAATAACTATAGTGGATTTTTTCATTGGTATTTTCTATCAAGATCTCTACTTCCTTTTTCAAGTTCCAATTTCCTTAATGTTAATTGCTTATATAATTTTCTATGGACTGGGAGGGTAAGAGTTGGTCAAAATGAGGGTTTCTTATATGTAAGTGCCCAGATAAAATTAGGGATGTGCACGGTATGATTCGGTTTGCACCTCGAATCGAATCGCACCATATTTTATGATTTATTTTTTTTCAATTTGAACCTAGTCATACGGTTCGGTTCGTAATTTTTTTGAATTGAAAAAACAGTTCGATAAGGTTTGATTTGTGGTTCGAACCGTTTTTATTCATAAAATAAAAAATATATTCTATCGAAAAACTTTAATTACATATTTCTTATTATTAATGTAAATATAAATAACATTATTTTAAATTAATTATTTACCAAATAAACATGCAAAACTTACAAGAAAGAAGAGATTTCATTCATTATAAAATTCTGATTGTGACTAGTCTCATTTTTTAATTATCTTGAACTATAATGATATACTAAACTTTATCTCAATATAAGATATAAAATTTAATTCTTTGTATGCTTTTAACTAACATATTACAAATTATATAAATTAATAAGTAATTAAATAATAGAAGTAGATTAATTAATAAGACAAATGGAAAATACTAGAGGCTAAAAACTAAAATCTATCTTATTTATAGACAACATAATAATTAAAACATATAATCAAAAATCTAATTTTATTCTAATCAATAAAATATATCTAAGTCACAAATTTTAAAAATAATTATTTTTTAAAATAATGAATTGTTTTTAAAATTTATGACTTAAATATGTATCATTAATAAAAAAATTAAAAATAAAAATAATATGCTTAATTTTTTTAATATATAAAATGGTTCGGTTTAGTTTATGGTCCCGAACCGAATCGCGAACCATTTACTCTTTACCAAACCAAACCACGAACCGAACCGTTTTAAAAAAAAATTCAAAATTCGATTTAATTTGATCACGGTCCAGTCCGTTTTTTTGCATATCTCTAGATAAAATTGATGTTATGAAAATGACTTCCTATTACTTCTTTCTTTTCGTTTCTTTTTCGTTTTTTTTTTTTTGTATTTGCAAAAACGTTGCCCATGATCGGGTTCTTTCATCAACAAAGTCCACACATGGTTGCTGAAAACTTTTGCAAGAGTGTCAAATCAGAAATATAAATTTTATGCTTATCTGATTTATAAAAGAGTTAGGTTGAGATGGTGCAATAATGAACTTTAGTAGAGCTTAAAATTTCAAAATTCAAGTTGAACTTTAATTCTACTCCAACATTCAAAATAAAATCATTCTTTATACAAATGATATTTTCTTCAGTAATGAAAAGGTACTCAAAAATGTCTTGTTAAAGAAAAGATATAAATAATACATACCTTTGATACAATTACAAAAGGTGCAATTGAAAAAAGAAAAGAAGTTTGGAGAATTTAAGTTTCATGTTACATAGCCGTAACATCAAATTGGTGCCTTTTTCATGAAGTATAAGAATACAAAGGGAATGCTGAAAGTGTATAATAATAAAAAATTAAAAAAAACCTTTCAAAATCATATATTAGAATAGAATTATTAATCTAATTATAGGGAGATAATAAAATTTTTTTTATCTACTTTGATATTATATCTTTTCATCTGAATCCTATAATTAAAAATGTGCTCAGACAAAATGTTTTGTAAAATTAGTTTGATATGACAAAACATTCAATAAAATGAATTGGAAAATTTTGTGGTGCTCTAGCGTCTTTTTCTTGATTTTTTTAGAATGTTTCCAGTGAAGGTTATTGCTTTATGGGTCATCATCAGTAGCTTGCTCAAGAAAGAGCTAGGAAAATTAGTCTAAGACTTGCTGTAGGGTTTGAGTCAGTTGTCTCTGCTCTATGCTAATGATGTAACCGAGTGGATCATTATAGAGTTTTTGATCTGTCCGATTTAATAGAAATTCTATAAGATTCAATTTTAAAGTTTGGATTTGGAATAAAAATCCCATAGAGTTATAGGATCGGATTTGGATACTATAAAATACCCCGATGGATGCTCGACCCAAATACTCAACCTGATAATAAAATTAAAAGAAAAAAATGAAAACACTTGTAAAAATGATGACTTTATGTGATGGCTCTCTCAGTAATAGCCTTAAATAATATTTAAGAGTTTAATTGATACATGAATGAGAACGATATCATTCATTTATTTACTATTTGTTTAAAACTACACGAATCTAAATCATGGAATAAGTATAGATATAATGATATTGTAAATTTATAATTTAATCGAGGAAAACAAATAAATAAAGGAAAGCACAAATATTAGTACTTTAAGGTTTAACCATCTCAATCATTTGCTTTTTATTTAGGTTAAAATGTCAACTTTGGTGTTTATTTATTTTATTTATTTTTTAATTTTGAGTATAATGTATGAAATCATTCGTTTGTAACTTTATATTTTTTTTAAATATTTGGACCATTATTATTTAAGCCTCTTAAATTTATTTAATATTACTACAATTTGAAAACAAATTAAAAAAAAAGATATTAAAAAAAAATATCGAGCGGATTTTAAGTTATTAAGCAAAACTTATAAGATTATAGATTTAGATTTGATATACCCAATAGAATAGCTAATTGGTTTTTAAATTTATATCATCGATCCGAAATCCAAGAAATTCTGATCCGCGAACGGTGACAAGGCACTAGAGGGCCAGGCCTACTCGCTGTCGTAGACTAGTCTCTCTTAATTTTGCAATGACGCGTATGTTGACCGTTATAATTCGACGTATACTTTAAATTAACGTCGATCTTTGCGCTAAGACTCCTTGCGAAGAGAATTATAAAGCTTTATTCTGTTACTCTCCATCCTGTGTCACGCTCTCACACAAGAATGAAGATATCAATTATGCTTATCGGCATTTTAACTCTATGCGGGCTGCTGCAAGGACAGGAAGATCCAGGTTCTATCTCTCTCATTTTTATTTCTAAAATGAAGTACAATTATTTGTGGCCTTCTAAGGCAATGATGGTCTTGCTTCATGGAAAGAAAAAACTTTTGTTTGGCGGGGACTTTAGTTTGTTTATATGGTATTATTATTATCGTTTTGACTTTTTATTTTAACATTTTTAAATAGTACTCATTAAAAAATAAATTTTTACTATAAACAGATTAAATATATAAAATATAGTTAGAATATAGATATAGATCAAAGAAACATAAGATATTAATAAAATTAACAAATCGAAAAGATCCTATATGCAAAGATTCTGAATAATTACACACACACACACATATATATATATATAATCAACATAAGAACGACTTTACCTTTTTTTCCTAAATATCATGTAATTTTATGATTTTCTTTTTTTTTTACCAAGATTATTTGTTGGATAAGGAAAATAATGATGCTCTTGTAAATGATATAATATTAATTGATATTTGCTTGTTAATAAGATAAGTAGTGTATCATATTTATTGAATCTTTTATCCTAGTAAACCAAGGTGGAGTAGACTCAAAAGCAAAGTAAAATAACATTTTTTTTCTCTATATTGTGAATAATATAATAGTCTATTTTTTTATCAATTCAATTTCTCTACTACACCGTCATTTTATATGGTATATGGTAAAATGAGCAGTTTTAGTTTTACAGCTGTGCTTTTTTTTTTCTTTACTATTACAAAAGGTGGGATTGAGTCTAGTACCTCTCACTTAAGAAGTAAGGAGAAATGTCACTAGGGTATAAGGCCATTCACTTTTTAATTGAATTATTTGATAATTAATTTAACAAGAAGATGCATTTTAAAAGGATAGCTCAACATTGTAGAGCCGTATCATTATTATTGCTGAGGTTTAATGATATCAAAATATATTCTAATTTGAGATATATCTTACAGAAAAAAATTTATGTTTTAAATTGGATATATGTATTTTTTATTTTTCTATTATAATGAATTAAATGGATTTTCATTGACACGATATATATATATATATATATATTTCCTTTATTAATTTGATATATTTATTTATATTTTGCTTCCACCAATATTTTCCAGATGGCTACATAAGCATCGACTGTGGAGCACCAAATGACTATCCTGACGACAATATCGGCATCCAGTACAAAACAGATGCTGGATTTATAGACACTGGAGTAAACATGCAAGTGTCCTCTGAAGTCTTCAACAACAACAACAACCAACAATCAAAGAACTTAAGAATCTTTCCTAATGGAACAAGAAACTGCTACACTCTTCGACCGAAACAAGGAAAAGAAAACACATATTTGGTCCGAGCATCATTTTGGTATGGAAACTATGAAGGCCCAAATCAAACCCCAATATTTGATCTATACATCGACACTAATTATTGGGCCACCGTGAATTACACGAGTTATATATACGAAGAAGTGATTTATGTTGCCCCGAGAGATTATATACAAGTTTGTCTTGTGAATATTGGGTTAGGTGCGCCTTTTATCTCAGTTTTGGAGCTGCGAACTTTAGATAATTCCACTTATAAATTGCCATCAACATCGTCAAGAGCTCTAAGGACCGAATGGCGGTATAATATTGGATCATCATGCACAATCAGGTACTTTTTTTAATTACCTTAAAACCTCAATTATCAACGTTGACTTAAAGATCGTTATTTTTTGTCTAAATATCTGTCAAGGTATTCACGTCTCTATTTAGAAAAGTCGTTTTTAGTAATATAGTATATATGTCAGAATCTTTTTGCGCGTTTTTGCTAGATAGCAGGTTTCACATACAAAAATGATCATTCCGATGATAATGGTTTTTTGAGAATAAAAAGCAAATCAGCAATTTCTATCAATCCATTTAATAGATTTCAAGTTATGGAAAAAAATTAAAAATATGAACATACTAAAAGCTACCAACCTTTACTCTGGGGGAATAAATATATACAAAATATGTAGGGTAATACATCTATCCATAATCTACCCTATAGGTACAAGTTTCTAAATTTTAGAATCAGAATTTATTTTATAATATTCTAATGTAGAATTTGCAGTTTTTTTAATTGCATTTTTAAAATATGAAATTTCCATGTAAAACTTTTCGTACAGCTAAACCTAGTTGTTTAATAACATATGTTCAATAAAAATTTCCAAGTATAACATCCTGTTCATTAAAACTTACAGGTACATTTTTATTTATTTATTTTTCCAGTTACATTCAAATCGAATAACCATTTACACAAAGAGGAAAGGGGGAAAAAAAATGCAATTGCCAAGGTTGACTTAAATATCATTATTTTTGTTTTAAATATTTGTGATGATACTTTCGTTTTGTTATTCGAATTTCGAAATGAATTTTCTAGTTATATATATACAGATATATATTAGTACATTTTAGAATATTGGATAGTCTTCTTTTTTTTTTTTTTTTTCATCTGTATCTAATCTGCATTTATTTTTATATTTATCTTATCTTTATCTAATATAAATATGATCTATTTATGAATAAAAATTTTTGCTTTTTTAACTGTATCCATTTTTGAAAAATAATCTAATTGAATAAATGTAAAACAAATACCAAAATGAAGCCAAACTGATCAACCAAACACGAACATCATCGGTTTCTAAAATTTACAACGTGTCAATTAATTGCGAAACACTTTCCAGAAAATCTTTCTTATATTTATCGTAAAGGCACTGCTATTTGTATTTTAACAATATTGATTAATTTTAATTAAGAACACGTGCACATGTATACTTCTTTCATTAACAATAATTAATTTATTAATAATATAATATCATAGCAAAATAATTTTTATAAGAAATTTAATAAAAATTGCAAAAGATAAAACATAAAATAAAAAGAAAAGGAGCAAAAATAATATTAAAGTAAAATGACCAAAGTTTTTAGTCTTGTGGAAAGTGCGTTGAAAACTTAAGAGCTTGCTCTTGTTAAAGGTTTCCTTCGTATTAACACAGGATGTGGATGGATTAGTACGATGTAAATATATGTAAAAATCTGACGTAACGCACTTTCAATTACCGTTTTAGTATTTTGTCTCTAATCAGGACAAGTCACGTATTATTTCCCCACCTGGGTCATCCCCATCTCTTTCTCAAAGCCAAAAGGCTTACAGTCACCACAAAATTGTTCTAAACCCCTGAAACCGGACAAATGATTCATTGACATTGATTTTCGTACGAGCCATGTGTCTCAATGAAAGGTCTAAGAATAAAATGATATTTTAACAAACGGTGGTACCAATGTACATATATTAGAGTTCATATCGTTGAAGCTGCAATGAGAGTGTCTGTTTCTTCTTTCAAAGCTCATTGGGTGTAGTCCGGTATTATTGGTAATGTGATTCCAGACCTTCACTAGAGCTTCAATAGGAACTGAGAACAGAAGAATCAGAGAGAAAGTAGTGGCACTTTTCCCTATGCATGTCTTATCGTAGCGTATATGTTTCCTCCAACATGCTGTTACAGAAAGTAGTATGGTTCAAGTACTAAAATTAACATTTATCTGTTTTCTTTATTTATCTTTATAAGTTTTTGGGTGCTACTTGTTTGAAATCGTATACTTATAGCATGTTTAGTTTTAGAAGAAAATTAAACATAAATACGTTCACAATTCTTCGGTAAAAATGTAATCGTTGCTCCTTATAGTTGTTTGAGACCATATAGGTAGACTGGAAATATGCAGGAAAAAGTCCAAGAATAACTTTTTCTTTGGTCCTGCTTACTTCGTAGTGAAAGCAATTTCATGAAATATTATCCCACCAATCAAACATAAAATTATCTCCTGGAGTAACCAAATGTGACATTATTGTAAAACAAAAAAAACTATATTATATAATATCCATCATAGTGATGTCATCTTCATGGATATTGTTGTTTACTGTAACTACGTCAATGTCAAATTATGTACATAACCAGGCATCCCGAAGATGATTATGATCGATTTTGGGAAAAGAGAACTTACGATGGCTTCACATCAGTGACCAACACAACCCCAGTTGCTACACCTACCAGCAACGATGCATATAAAGTGCCACAAGAAGTTTTGATGACTGCTCAGCGAACATCAAGCCTTAATGAGAATTTCAGCATATATTGGTATTCGGAAGCTAGTGTTGAACTGTATGTTTATTTCCACTTTGCTGAGGTGCGAGAACTAAAAGGCCGAGTGAGAGAAATGGATATTTATATGAACAACAAAAAGGTTAACACGGTCAGCCTTCAAAACCAAGTCCCATTGACTGTGGTTTCCATGCCAGTTACTGGATATGAATTCAACTTCTCGATAAATGCTACAAGCCAATCAAATTTACCACCTCTTCTTAATGCTCTAGAGGTTTTCAGTGTCATGAATCTTTCTAGCCCACAGACAGATTCAATGGATTGTAAGTGTGTGTGTATATTTATTCATATTTTGTTCTTTTATAAGTAAGCAGAATCATCATAAATAAGTGTTTATTTTATACAGTGAGATTAGGTAATTGGATGAGGCACTTTTCAGTAGAGCTAATGAGAGAACTTTTTTCGAAACTTAATAATCCCTGGTTATCATAAATACTTAACCATGTAATCTGGCTCGCTAGTGATATTGATGCAAACAATATATATTTGTTATTTTAGGTTATATCCCCTATCTCTATTTATTTTACTTTGCATTTTAATTGAATTATCTTGTTGGAATTTCAGTTGAGGGTATTAATGCCACCAAAACAAGATATGGAATTAACAAAGTGACATGGCAAGGTGACCCTTGTGTCCCGCGGAACATGACATGGGAGGGATTGAATTGCAGCTATGACGATAGTGCTCCAAGAATCATTTCACTGTGAGTATATAATCAATTTTCGTTTTTTATATGCAATTATAATAACAAAGATTTATATTTGGTTACCGTATACATATCATTGTAATCTTATAACTAGACTATTGCGGAAATATACATATATATATGGCTTTCATCGCTATATTATTTTGCTAGCAGGATTTAAGCTCTAGCAGTTTGACAGGGACAATCGCTGCTTCCTTCTCCAATCTCACATCAATTATTTCCTTGTAAGTGTCCTTCCAGCTCATAGATAACTTGATAAGTTGGAACTGCGACGACAATTTTGAGATGATGATGTTTCCACAGATATTTGTTGGATTAAGATACTCTCAATTTCCTTCGAACCTCAATACCGCCTTTATATGATAAATATTAAGAGCTCAAATTTATTTTTAACTATTCTAGGAAATTGATGAGGTGAAAAATTACCACACTGCGTAATCATCCACAAACTCTTGATTTAATTTTCATTAAAACAATATCAATAACTACCTGCATGGTAAGGTTATTAGCTTACTCTTATTTAAATGTTAATATATTTTTGCTCATTAACTTTGTACATCATGCTTCACCTTGAAAGAGTAAAACAAAAAGATATTTTATTAGTTCATAAATAAACGGCAAACACTGGAAAATATAAAAAAGGGGAAACCTCTTTAAACTTTTACTTAACTCCATATTCATTTTCTGAAATTTTAAATTGAGCTTTTTAATTTCTTAAACTTTCAAAATTTTGCACAATTAAAGACTTAACATTTTTCATTAAAATAAATTGAGAGGCTTAAACTTTTACCCATGCACGAACTCACTCTTAAACTCCCTTCTATGTATGAATTTACCCCCAAAATTCATGAAAAATGTTAATTATCTTTAACTATGCTAATTTTTGAAAATTTAAGGGGTTAGAAAGCTCACTTTAAATATTAAGGGGGTGATTTTGCATCCTAGTAAAAGTTCATGGGGATAATTTGTGAATTCCCAAAAAAAAAAAAAAAAACAAAATGACAAATTTTTCCTATGAGTAAAAGATAAGTAGACCTTTAGTCCATCGATTTTTGATAATACCACTATTAATGCTATGCCACATACGAAAATAGGATCGTATATGACATCATAATTTTATTTGATACATCTTTAATAGAGGGTGTAGGCCCAAGTGGTAAAGTCGCTTTAATGTAGGCAACTATGGTGTCTTACCTATTGGCCAACAAATTTCAAAGGTTTTATATTTAATTCCTTTCTCTTTTTCGAAAATAGAAAATCATATAATAGCAAATCACACATACATCTTAATTAGTACATTTGAATTAATAGTTTTCAAAATTACTAACAACAACAAGAGGAAGGAAGAGGTGCTAAGGATATAATATTTAGGTGGTCTACTAGGAGAGGGCAAAAAAACTGATTCAACCAAACCTATTTGCAACCGAATTGAACCAAGCTAAACAAAAAATATGATTTGTTAAACAATTTGGTTTAAAAAATTTTCAATCTTAACCAATCTATAAATTTACGGTTAGTTTGAAGAGGTAAACCAAACCAAAATATTTCAAAAAAACATAAAATAATTTTACTTGTAATTTTTAATTTTGTTATGATGATTGATTGAAAATCATATAAGTTCTTATGATTTTATTATGATATTTATTATAAGATGAATATTAGTTAATAGTATCTTATTCCTTTTTTAAAATTGTTTTTTAGATTCAAGATATGTTTTTCTATTGGTAACTTAGTATTGTTTTTTTTTATTAATCATTTGAACTTCGCAAAGTATGAATTTTGTTATCTAGTCATATATCTTATTATGTATTAATTGTTCGTTGTATTTTGTTTGGTAGATGATTTTTTTAGCCAAATTTGTTAGTAAATGCTTGACTGGATATTTTTTAAAGGACTATAGATTTTATTTTATTATGTATTAATCAATGAGTGTACTATGTTAGTAACTAAATCATTTTATGAAATACTATAGATCATGAATGTGATAGATTCATAAAGCATTTTGTAGATATTTATAATATGAACTTTGTAAACTCATTTTAATATTTAAATATCTACACAAATAAAAATACTAAGTTTATTTTTTTATTAGAATTTTGATTTAATCTATAATTCGAATCGAACCTAACCGTTATTTAATGGTTTTCAAATTTTCTAATATGAACTAAACCATTTATTTAATGGTTTGATGAAAAAAAAAAAAAAACCGAATTGCGCCCACCTCTATAGTCTACGGTGTGCATAAATATGTTCTGCTAGGATGTCACTATTGTGTTTGTCAAGATGGAGAAGAGGCCGAAGGCGGCAATATAAACTTGGTTGGCGTGTGGGAGGGGGATGTATATCGACAATATCCATCATCACACAAAAGGCTTAACAGGAATTTTCATTGCATAAGTCTTTTGATTATTATTAATTTGAATTTATAAAATACAAATTTTATGTAGAAAATCCTAAAAGTACGCATTCTTAAATGAAAAGAAAGAAAGGAAAAAAAGAAAAGAAAAGGAAACCCTGCCTCTTCAGCATAATTTATTAGGAAAAGAAAAACAAGAAAAGTTCTCGGTTTCTTTCGTCGCTTTTTCGCTAATGTTTAATTGCGTGAATAATAACTTAGAAATACATTTCATACTACATAGAAATAACTTTGTCACAAATGATGTGTTAAAACAATGTGATGCAGAGACCTGTCCAACAACCATTTAGTTGGGGAGATTCCCGATTTTTTGCCAAATTGTCAAACTTGAGAGTACTGTAAGTAATTTTTATTGAGGTGAAGATTTAATCGAAAAAAACTCCATAAAATGTTTGATTTACTTAAAAATTTCCTATGATCATTCGTACGCAGCAATCTTAGTGGCAACAATCTCAATGGTTCAATTCCTAATGCGATCAAGGAAAGGGTAGATAGTAAAACACTACAAATGAGGTTTGATATTTGCGATACTTTAGTAACATCATCTCCTTTCACATGTAAATTTATTTACTTTTCTAACATATTTGAAAGGCTATGACCTAGAGCCCCTTACATTCAAATTCCTTATCATGGTAGTTTGGATGGCAATGCAATTGCTGGGAAGCAGAATACAAATAAGATCTTCCTCATTGTTGCCCCTGTATCAGGACTGGCCGTCCTAATTTTATTTTGTGCTGCGGGGTTATTCTGGCGGAGAATCAAAAGCAGAAGAGGACATGGTAAAACTTTCTACATCTACATCTACTAGGAATTCTTGGATACACATTTTTTGGGTCATTTATTGAAGGATTGCTCTCGGTTAAGCGTGTTTAACAAACTTCAAAATTCTATTGAGGGAGATATATCAAAATTAATCATTCAAATTGGAAAATCAATGCTACTACCACTTGGTTACAAGTATTTGACTAATTTAAATACTCGATTAGAGATATTATAGTTATTTTCCTGTAAATATAATGTAAAAAAGATTCAAATATGAACCGTCCTACTGAAAGGTCAATATTTATAATATGAGATTAATAGTGCCTTAGGGTGTGATATTTGCTGTTACTTAGGAAATCACAAGGTCAACTCAACGTAAATGTCAGTGGATGTAGAGCATCAGCTCTTATTAACCAAATCCAGTTTGCATTTTTTGATTATTAGTTGAGTATAAAATTGTGTAGAAAAACTATATTTGATTGTCACCATCTTTAAACGTAGATCAAGCACCTCTTACACTTTGATGCTCTGAGTCCGACGAGTCATGATGAAATAATTCTTCTTATTTCTACTCTCACATCTCTTCCAAAAATTCGTCCAGGCATGTATTTAGTGATGGTCCCTAAAAATTTGCAGCTCTGTTTTTTCTTCCATTTTTTTTTTTTGGCCCAATTCTTTCATTTTTGTTATCAGTTTTGCTTTAATAGTTCATATTGCTTTTAAAGTACATAGGCTTCCTTATTTTTTTTTTTTTCATTTTCGTAATAGATAATTAAATTTCTTATAATTCATGACCCACTGATGAATTAACTGTTAAGATCTTCAATTTGCATCAGATTCCCCTGTCTTCCATCCATAAAGATTTTTCTTGAGTTTCCTTTTTGAAAAGTAGTGTAACATCATTGCTCAAGCAAATGCAATTCTCTCCCAATTTTCCCATATAATTAGCTAGTTTCCATAGCATTCTTTAATATTCGACTTCCTTAACTTCATAAGCTTCCTTAAATTTACGCAACTTTTGCTTAAATTTGTATTTTTCATCTGTAATTGTGATTCACCAGTAAAAGTTTCATTAATTTACTTATAAGTACATCGATCTATTCAAAATTAGTGACTTTCTTCTATAAAAGGGAATTTCCTGTTATACTTCGGTAGGCACATGGATGTTGTTCTTATGAGGATATTTATAGCAAAATTTTACGTTAATCTTTTTACATTTTGTAGCTTTCTTTCTTTCTTTTATTTTTATTTTTTATTTTTTATTTTTAGGGTTAATTACAAAAACCTTACCTGTATTTTAACTAACTTCCAAATATATGACCTGTGTCATTTTTTTTTTTTTTTACAAATAAGTGACCCGAGTTTTTATAAAAAAAGTATCAATATTATTTAATAATTTTAGAATAGCATGTGTTAATATTTTATTGATCATAAAAATTGATTTTGTATTGTTTTCAATTTTCTCATTTAAAAAAATAATTTTTAATATTTTTTATTAAATTAATTATTTTTAGACCAATAAAACTCTAACAAATATCTCTCTAACAGTAATTAGTTATATTAATACTTTTGTATGAAACTCATGTCATCTATTTGTCAAAAAAATTAATATAGATCATGTGTATAAATTGATCAAAACACTGCTAATGCTTTATAATTAACCCTTTTTATTTATTAATTGGAAAATGCATATTTTCGATTATTCATGTTTGATTGCTTTTCTATTTTATTCTTAATATTTTTTTTCTTGCTATGTAAATGATTGACTTTTAACAAAGCTTATACATGGTGGTCTTTATTGGTCCACCTAATTAATTTAAATGAACAATATAATTATATACTATAAAACAACAAAAAAATTCAAAAAAGTTAAAAAAAAAGAAACAAATTTTAAAATTAAAGAAAAAAGCATTATCACCACCACTAATTTTTTAGAAAAAAATAAAGAAAGAAAAATAGAAAACACGATTGCATTGTCATGTGTCATTTGTGAATAGAAAAGCTAACAATGTTGGAACACGTCCTCTTTTCCAAATATTTGAAAATGTAGAGGATTCTATTATGAAAAGAATAAACAAATGAAAAGCCTTTATTCCTTATTTACATGATTACACTTGATAAATGTTGAAACACAGAGGCCCACAGTGTACTCAAAAAATATTTCAGAAACTAGTGGTCAACAAAACATTTAATGTAACAAGACAGCACTCTGATATATTCACTCACAAAAGACAAAAGCTTAATAATAAAATAAACAAAAGTGCTGTTAAAAGTTCACTCAAAACAAAGGGAAGAAATAATGCTTCGAAGGAGGATATATTATTTAATGCAACTCAATGCCTTTATATAGGTACAAACTAGAACAGCAACTATGTCACGTTTCCCACTTCAATAGTAACAAACTATAAACCCACAATTCCTAAAGACTAGGACTAGCGTAACAAACACGAAAGACTCGGTAACAAACAAACAAACAAACAAATAAATAAATAAATGAACAGTAACTCAATAAAATAAATAACAACTGAGCAACCCACGTGCTGGTGTTGCTTTCTTCAATAATAAATTGGTTAAAATAGTAACACCATAGAGTCTATTCCCTACTATTGAATGACCAGCGTGAAACTTAACTATATTTTTATATTTGATAGACACCACTTATGTATGTATGTATGTATGTATGTATACAATGCAACTATGTTACGTAAATCGGTAAATGAACAATAATCTAGCCTTAAATTAAATATATTCATTTACTTGTTACACATAGTAACTAATCCTTTCTCTTTGGCCTTTACAGGGCTCTCTAATAAAAGCAAGTTGAAGGCAAAAAACCGACCTTTTACTCACAATGAAGTTTTGCAAATAACTAAGAATTTTGATACGATTATTGGGGAAGGAGGATTTGGAAAGGTCTACCTTGGCACACTCGACAATAGCATTAAAGTTGCTGTTAAAATGCTCTCTTCCACATCACAACAAGGATATAAAGAATTTGAAGCAGAGGTTTGCCTCATCTAAGATTATAAAATACTATAGCCCTTAAAACTATAAATTTGGTTGCATTTGTTTTGCGGTAAATGTTTTTAGATAGATCTTAGGATAAAAAGTTCAGACCATGATAATAATATGCCGAGATGGCAACCATCCATGAAATTTAGAGAGAACTGACTATAAGAGTTAAAAGTAGCATCTAGTGGTTCGCTATTGGGGAAACGACTTCCATTTTTTCTCTTTAACAAAAGAAAATCAACTTTCTCATTTTCTATTAATATTCTTTTATGATTGTTAGCAACCGCGCCTACGGAAAAAAAGATCGGGATTTTCTTTTACAACTACTTACCACGAAATTGAAGTGGGGTTTGTATCATCTTAGAAATACAACATCAATATTTAAGAACTACATATCTTAGATATCAAAATAAATAAAAGTTTGCTAGATGTTTTTATTACAATAAATACACCATATTAGTATGCACTGCAATATCTTCTTCATCTAAAGTGCTACTTCTATTGCAGGCACAACTCCTAATGATTATTCACCATAGAAACTTGGTTCCTCTTGTTGGATACTGTGATGATATCAGAAACATGGCTCTAATATATGAATACATGCCAGCAGGAAATTTAAGGGAGCATTTATCAGGTAGTTATGCGTTTTGATTGGTGGAAGGGTGATGAAACCTATGGAAAAGAAAAGAAAAATGATGTCTAGTAATTTAAGTATAAGGTGGAAATGTGTGAAAAGGAGATGAAATGGGTGGAAAGTTCTCCACTCTTTGACCCGCTTCTTTTTTCTCCAATTTTGAAGAGAAACAAGTCGACAAGGATGGAAAACAAAGAAAATTATAAAATTGTTCTTCTTAGTAATATTTCATAAAGATTATATATAATAATAATTTTTTCAATTACTAACTCCATTTCTCTTCTTTTCGTTCTATTTCCTTTAAAAGTTGCCAAACATATAATAAAAGTTCCACTCTGTTCTATTTCCATTCTTTTTTATTTTCTCTCAGATTCTTTTCCTCTCCCTTCCACTTTTCGAAAAGTTGCCAAACAATTGGTAAAAGTCATTTGCCTTTTGTTGGTCAGATAGATGCCTAGCATTCTATGTTACTTGATGCAATTGACAGTTATACATTTCCATCTACAGGAAAAAATCCAACTGCATTGAGTTGGATTCAAAGGCTACAAATTGCAGTGGATGCAGCTCAAGGTTTGCGTTATAAAAGCACAACTATTTAAATTCTTTTGCACAAATATATAGTTTATAGTGTGTAATTGGTCATTTAAGCCAAGAATTTGCAGGATTGGATTATTTACATCATGGATGCAAGCCACCAATCATTCATAGAGATTTGAAGTCTGCTAATATTTTATTGAATGAAAACATGCAAGCTAAAATAGCAGATTTTGGATTATCAAAAGCATTTGGAACTGAAGATGAGCTTTATATTTCTACTCGTCTAGTTGGCACACCAGGATATCTTGATCCCGAGTAAGCTTTAAAACTCATTATAACTTACATTTGACTAAAATTTAGGATCTTTCTCCCAAAGAATATAATGCCTTAGCTCTACATCAATATTCTTTGTCATAAATATATGATATACGATGTTTTTTAGAACACTCATGTTATGTGGCCCATCATTATATTGTATTGATTAAACTCCATGATTTGTTGAGTGACAATTGCGGAGGCAATGCAATCGGTTATGCCTAAGCGAGCATTTAATAAAGGGGTAGCAATTTATGTTTCTCACTATATTCATGTCAAATTTATATTATTATAATGCATATATAAATTAAATAGAAATAATAAATAATTAGTTTACATTATAATTGGATTTATTCGGGTTTTTCACATAAAATTTGTACTTCCTATTCATCTTCAATATATTATGGTGTGGAAGTTTCTATTTATAATGTTGATATCTTGTTTGGCCTGGCCTCCTTCTTTTAATGATTGTGAAATTTGTCAAATAGTTAACTATGACATTCTTCTTTTGTAGATTTCAATCTTCGGGACACTTGAATAGGAAAAGTGATGTTTATAGCTTTGGGATTGTACTTTTTGAGCTAATAACAGGCCATTCAGCAATCATTCGAGGTCCAGAGAGGAACAAACACATCCTTCATTGGGTGACTCCTCTCATCGAAAGTGGTGATATAGAGAGCATCATGGATCCACGACTAATGGGTCAATTTAGCATCAATTCAGCATGGAAAATAGTAGACATAGCAATGTCATGTGTACCAGCTACAGCAATTCAAAGGCCTAACATAAATGATGTGCTTCATGAACTAAAGGAATGTTTGGCCATAGGAATTAGATCATCATCAAATTGCAATCAAACAAATACAATCAACCATACATTGGGATCCCACGAGCCTTTCCATATTACCACTTTAGAGCTTGACTTTGATAATACACCTTCAGTACGGTAGTAAATTCATTTGCCCAAAAGAATAAGACCCCTCTTTGTAGTAAAGGAGATTGTACTAGTAGTGCTTTGTCTATTTTTATTTTCACTATTTTACTTATGGATGGACTTCTTTTCCTTCATAGCACTACTTCTCCTTTGCCATTAAAGTGTACCACTTGTGTAGTATTCATCATAGGCTTAGGCTAGCAAACATAAAGAAACACAAAATGAGCAAGTTTACATCCTTTGCTTTATTTATAAAATAATGAATAAATGCAATCGTTGTACAAATGTCCAATATTCTATCAATTCACACTTTATCTCTAGATAAGTGCACCTATCTACTTATAGCGTTAAGATGAATATAAGATTTATCTATAAAGAAACTTAAAGTAATTACTAGTAATTTTTAAGCTTTTTATTATCTACCATGAATAATTAATATAATAATGTTAATAGTCTTAATAATGTAATTTTCAAATCATACTAGGCCTTGTGAGTTACCACTAAGGTTACCTATATGATTAATAACCCATACTTAATTTAATTATTCCATTATATTAAACTATAGAAATTTTTATTATTCACTGTGATAGTGATCGCTTAGATCCACAATCACTAATCTTAGATCAATTAATGGAACTATCATAATTAGTTGCTTTAGATTGCATTACAATGATTAATTAGTATACACATTAATGGATAAATTACACTAGAAGCTATGAAAGTTTAAGGTTAAGTTCATTTAAGGTATCAAAGTTTTAAGTGGTTAAAAAGAGCAATTAATATTTAATAAAGTAAACAAATGAAGTGTCAACATTTTAAAATGTTTATTTAAGGTATTAATATTTAGATTAATTTTCAATTAAGTTTTCTTAATTTTTGTTAGTGGTCAATTATTGATACCTTATTTGACTCACTTTGCAAAAATTTGATTTTTTTTTTACCACTTAAAAGTTAAAACGTTAATATTTTAAATGAATTTATTCAAAAACATTCATTCTTCTTTTTAACCTTTCAAAATATTTGGGAAAAGGAAAAAAAAGAAGAAAAGAAGAAAAAATCTAAGAACCTGGATTTCTAGAAAATAATTTTAGAAATACAAGAGTAGGAATCATGGGTTGGACTCCCGACTCTATATTGGAGGTGGAATCATGACTGCAACTCATGATACCTATGATTTTCAGAAGAACGGTGAGTCTAACTCACGATTCAATCAAGGATCTTAATAACCCCAAAACTCCTCTTTCTCCCATGCTCACGAACATAGACATGCACTCTCACTCTTTTGTCTCTCTACCCTTGAACCCTAACCCTAAAACCTCTCTCCCAAATCAATAAATCACCCCTTTTTAAAAAAAAAAAAATTTTATACAACCCATCTCACTTGCTTGATTCCTCTTCCATCTGATCCAAATTTTCTACCATATGTTGCTAAACATTCCATAATCACAAAGTACGTTTCTTGTTATTCATCTTAGACTTTTAGTTTTTTTAATCATTATTTTAGTGTAGTCATGTGGCTTTTGTGTTTATTGTCAGTATGTGGGGTTTACTGTAGTCATTTTGTTTTCATAAATCCAACACTTGTTGTGTATAATGCATATAAAGTGCTCGCTAAAATGCCATAAGTTGAAATTTATGATAGCTTATCAATGGATGTGTTGAATTGTTAGAATTGTTATGATGTCCTAGTTTAATCCTACTGAAAGTGGTGAATTAGACAGTTAAAAGATTATAGATTGAGCTTGTTGTTGTAAAGTTCTTAGTTGGTAGGGAAAAGGTGAAAATAGGAAAGGTTAGATTTGCATTGTTTGCTTATGGAAATATCATTAAATGGAATGATGAGATAATATATGATAGATGCCCTATGTCAGACTTTAGTGTTTCAAGCGACTCAAGCTATGAATAGCTCTTGGCAATTATTTGCACATGGTTAAATGTAAACAGGAGAATGAATCATGATGAGTTGTTTTATAGGCTAGCAATTGATATAGATGTTGTATTATACTTTGCTAAGAGCGATCTTGAGGTGAATCAAATGTTTGCATCTTTTAGAGGGCATAGTGCACTACTAGTGTATGTCAAAATATATGAGAATGGTAATGGGAATGGGGATGAGATGCACACTGCACCGAAGAGTAATATAGGAATAGATGCAGGTTTTAGTAGGTCATTAGAAAGTCAAGTACCTGAATCATAAATTTTCCCAACGGAGATACAAGTAGGTCCCATTTAGCCTTGTGCACAAAAATAGAAAAATTCAAAAATAAAAAAAAATTCTAAAAGGTAGAAAAGTACAATAAAAATCATGAAAATTCAAAAATTAACCAAAAGAATATAAAAATTAGAAAAAAAAAACTTAGGAATTAAGGAAACCCCTCTTTTAGTAAATAGGTTTATATAGAAGTTATAAATAAAAAAATTAAAATTGTAAAAAAAAGAAAATTATTAGAAAAAGGAAAATACAAAAAAAAATAAAGATAATATGAAAAACATGTATATATATATATATATATATATATGTAACTTTAGGCTTTCTTTACATATAAGTAGTCTATTTGTATTATATTAGACTACACTTAAAAACAATTTTGGACCTGAACCCATTTTTCCTTTCGGCCCGTTTCATGCAAATCAATATTGGACTAGACGGTTTGATTTAACAAAATTATGAATGGGCAAATTAACCAAGAATTAAGATTAGGTCTAAGGAAGCAACTGGGATGGGTCATGTAAAACCAAAACCCGACTTGATTAGATATAAGATGTCCTAGAACCCAACTCGGTCTGATAATGATGAACTTGATTCCAATCCGACCCAACTCGATAATACAAGTGTTGCTTTTTTATTTTTTAAGTTTACATTGAAAATAAATGTATCAACTTGTTTTTTTAAGATAATTTTCCTTATAATTGCATGATTTTTAATTTTATAGATTACATTTCCCAACTACCATCATTTTCAAAATAATTATAACAAGTTGAAGATACAAGAATTCATCCAAATTGTAAGTTTCCATATTAGGGTACGAAATAATTGAAATTAACATATATATATATATATATATATATAACATTCTGACAGCCTTTTAATCATCGTACTTTAAAGCATACAAAAACTAACTGCGTGGATTTTAAAGATAAGTTTCAATGGTAGATATAATATTCTAAATGCTCAACAACTTTATCTCATCAATTTAAAAAATAGTTAAATTCGATCCATGGATGAGCACGACAGCATAGGTGAACTTTTTTTCTTTTTAATTTTATGGAGTATTGTATGTGTGTTTTATGAATTTGTGTATGAAATGCGGCTAAGGTTGAGGAAGGACCGTGTGTGTGTATATGTGTATTACTGTTAATATCTTGATTTTTTTTATTTTATCGGATCAGGCCGGGTTTTTATCGGGGGAGGGTCGGTCGGGTCGAATACCTTATAACGACCCGCCCGGTTGCAGTTACAAGTTGCAATTGTATGACCTTTATTTCTACCAAAGTCTTTTGTTGTGGGATTTTAAAAATAATAATGCTCTATTAACATAAATTAAGTACATAAAGCACATAAAAAAATTAATATTACCCACTTTATTTAGAATGAATTCAAATGCTATTGTTTGCAATTTTTATTGGACTATTTATAAAGTCATCCTTATTTATAAGTTAGTTATCGAGTTACTTAGAGTATTATGTTAGCATTATAAGTAATTTTCTTTGCCAAACAATTTTTTACTATATTACATAATTTGTTTGCGATAAATTGTTTACAATATTTAAAATTCTTTGGGGGTTCCATATTATTTTAGGAGAAAGAATTGTTTATCCAAACAACTCTGATTAAAGCAATGCCCAAAAATGACTCAACTTATTAATGATTAGGGTTGCTGACAAAGATTCTCATAGCTAAACATTGTTACGGTTCCAGAACATAACCGAACTGAAACCGAAACCATCGGTTTCGAGTCTCAGAATTGAGGAATTGGAATTGAAACCATCTCCTATAGTTCTAGTCCGGTTCCATGGAACTGCCGGTTCCTGGTTCCGGTTTTGAAACTGTAGAACAGTCTTTTTAAAAAAAAAAAAAAAAAAATTTTAATTTTTAATAAAATAAATGTTAAAGTCAAAAAAATTATTGAATCTAAAAGTATTAAATTATTTAACAAAAATTTTAAAAAATTTCTTTAGAGTGTATATTTATATATATACAAACACCTTCAATATCAATTATAGTTAGTATTATGATATTGTAAAATACTTTAAAAGATAAAAAGAAAATTATAATGAAACAAATAGTCCTACATTATTAAGAAAATGAATTTTGCTTTTAGGAAAAGTTTATATAAACTAATTATGTATGATTTCAAGCTATGTTTATTTATGTTATTGATAAAAACATATTAAATATTGTAAACAAGTAATAAATTTTACTATTTATATGAAATAATTTAAATATTAATAATTATATATTTAATATTATTTTTACTTTTTATTTTTTTAATGGAATCAGATGAAACTGCCGGTTCCATCGGTTCTAGGCCAAAGAACCGTGAAACCGACGGTTCTATAGCCAATCCTGCAACCGCCTAACCGATCTGGTTCTTGTTTTGAAACCATCGGTTATGGTTTCGGTTTGATCCCGATTCGAAACCGAACCATGCCTATGTCTACTCAGGGCAAGTTGGTGTATTAGTGATTGGGGTTGCTTCACAAGGATTCTTCTACCAAGCTACGCAGAGTAAAATGCTCTGTATAGGCCAAGCGCAATGCACAAATATAAAATGATATTAGGAGTAATAAAGAAATAGGATATGAAATTAAATAAGTTTTTTCACACATGTTGATTTGTGGTCCCAGCCAAAGTAATTTGTGTACTTCGTTTTGATCGTTGCTGATTCATCTACAGCAACTTGACTTCCTTTTCAAAAATAAAAATGTATATAAATAAAAAATAAACCTTACACCCAAAAACTTGATTTTATGGAGGGTGTGGATAATTACTAGAGGGTAATAATCGTGATATTTGGAATCTGAATTTAATCTATTTTGGCAATTAATTATCATAATATTTCTTTTTTTTTTTTCTTTTTGACTATTTCAATGGAACGAGGGATTCCAACCTCATTCAACTCACTTAGTACACCATTAGTAAAACCATCAAGTTGTAAGGTTATAGATTATTACCTAATTTTTTTTTCTTTCTTTTTGGCTGAATTACTACCTAAAGTTTAAAAATATTGATTTGACATCTCCAACTTTTCTAATTAACTACCTAAGGTTTGTTATATTTGGCAAAGAGCTAGCATTAAATTTACCAATTTATGCAATTAATTTGCACATTCAAAAATTAATTAGCAATTGATTAGATGTATAAATTTCATTTTCTTAGCCACAGGAGAAAGTGCCAATGCATTGAGCTGGATTACGAGGCTACGAATTGCGGTGGATATAGCAGAAGGTACATCTTTTTGTGTGAACATGACAAGCTTTTCAGTGTTGTACCAGAATTAATTTTACTTTAGTATGGTTGATTATATGAACCATGTATCTGCAGGATTGAGTTACTTACACCATGGTTGCAAGCCCCCAATCATTCGTAGGGATTTGAAGTCTACTAATATCTTATTAAATGAAAATATGCAAGCTAAAATAGCAGACTTTAGATTGTCAAGAGCATTTGGAACTGAAAAAGAATCTCATATTTCTACTTGTCCTGCCGGCACACCAGGATATCTTGATCCCGAGTAAGATTCAAATGTGTTTAATGCTTTAGATCTTTCTCTTAATGAATGGAACATGTTAGCTTTACATCGACCCTTTTAATTTTTAATATATTGTATATGATATGAGCTTGGCAATACATGTTGATGAGTCATGCTTCAAATTACAAGGAGATAATGAATAACTAGATGTTACTGTCATATTGATTTTTATTCATCCTTATCAGTTTCGTTTTGGGTTTCTTTGGTCCTGTTCCCAATCGTGTCTAGAAAAAGTGATGTTTATGGCTTTGCAATTATAGTATTCGAGCTAATGACAAGTCGTTGGGCGATTCTTGAAGGCCCCAATGGAAACACACACATTCTTGACTGGGGGTGTCCTTTCATCAATGGAGGGGATATAGAAAGCATCATGGACCCAAGATTGAAGGGCCAATTCAAGAGTAGTTCAGCATGGAAGGCTGGAGAGACGGCTATGTCATGTGTACCACCTATAGCAGTTCAAAGATCAGATATAACTCATGTGCTTCAAGAACTAAAGGAATGTCTCAATGTGGAAGTATCAAGATCCAGTTGGTCCTTCAGGACGACATCTCTAGCGCTCGACTTTCATAATGGACCATGGGCACGCTAGAAATTTCATTTGCTCAAAAGAATATGAGTTACTATTTTTTTTTTTTCTGTTGTTATTTCTAGTATTTTACTTTCAGATTTTCTTAAAAAGGTTTTTATTATAAAAAAAACCCAATCGTATTTTCCATTTTTTTTTCCATTTTATTTAATGCCCATGAAGGGTACACTTATGTTGGGCCAAAGTTTGCGTTAACTAATCCTCACGTACGTAACTATGATAAAAAAAAAATTAAGCATTATTCTCTCTCTCTCTCTCTCTCTCTCTCTCTCTCTCTCTCTCTCTCTCTCTCTCTCTCTCTCTCTCTCTCTCTCTCTCTCTCTCTCTCATTGAAATATTGAGAATTTTTCTTTTCGTTTTTGCACACAAATTTATCCATGCTTTTCTTAGAGTGATTTTTCCCCTTTCACCACGTGTTATTTCCGGAAAAATTGTTGCAACATGTCCCATCCAAATATACCCTAAGATCACAATGCCCATGATTAATCTGTGTTTACAATATTATGCATTACATGGATTCATCTATTTTAATACACATAAGATAAGGGTATGAATATGTTTGGTTTGATATATAGTCAAATCCAAATAAAGCCCTAATTCACGGGTCTTTTTTATTCAAATCTAAACAAAACCATTAAGTAATAGATTGGTTCAGATTAAATTTTCAAATAATTTAATAACCGTTGGTTTGATTTAATTTGTAAATTAAATCAAAATTCTAATAAAATTTTTATTTATTCTATTTTTTATATTTTTATTAATATTCAAATATTTAAATTACTTGACAAAGCTTATATTGCAAATCACAACCAAATATTTTATAAATCCATCATACTCACAATCCACAATCCTCTATAAAATTGCCAAATGACAATCAACTAACCATCAATAAAATACATTTACTAACTAATACATAGCATGTGATAATTTATAAAACAAATGTATATTTACAAGTAATTATGTTTTTTTTTGAACGATTTGGTTCGGTTTTATGGATTTGCTTGATTTCTCTCTTCAAACTAACCACAAATTTACAGATTAATTCGGATTAGGAATTTTCTAAACTTAATTGTTTTAAAAAACCATATCTTCATTTTGATTTTATTCAATTATAGATTGGATTAGTTTGGTTGGTTTTTTTCTCACCTCTACCATTTAGGAGATAAGCAGTTATGTAAGACATAACAAGAGATGCCACGAAATAATTAAGGTCTAATATAAAACTGACATAGCAAAATAATTAGAGTTTGATATTACGATTAATTGATTCTCAAAATACCTAAAAAGCGATTCTCAATATCTATTGATTCTGCGAATATCTAGATAATTGATATCCAATATTAAAAAAAATGTGGTGATTTAAAGATTTTTGGAAAAAATAGAGCAAGACGGCTCAAATATGCATTTCTAATAATAACTAATAGTTCTTTCACCCTAGAGTATACAAATATAAGTAGGCTCAAAAGCTGCCTAAAATAAAATGCCACAAATGACAAAAAAACAAAGGTGTCTATAAGAAATTATAACGAAACTAAAACCTGCAAAAAATAAAAAATTCTCCATTTGAGGATCTAAAAAAAATAATTTACCTTAAAATTGAGGTAACTCATCTCAAAAGGTAATGACTTCTTCATGTTGGCGCGTTTCCTTCAAAAATATTGGATCTTTTGTTATTTAAATTGTGTATCACCATCGTTTGTAGTGATTTATCATTCAATGAATGATTGATCCAACTCGAATATTAGGTTTGTAAGATAAAAAAACTGACATCGACTTGTTTTGTCTCATTTTTCTAGGTAATGATTCGCCACTAGTTCCACCTCATCAACAAATAATGTGTGTCCAAAATTAATTTTTAGATATCTCAATACAACAACCTTTATTGAGCTTATTTGGTCCAACCATCTAGGCTAAGTGATGTAGTAAAGGTAATATCACTAAGCTATTGGGACAAGCAAGAATTGAGCAAACGAACGAGCTAATTTTGTCACTGTACTGGTGGCTTACACCAGTGTCCTTCTTCCTATGCTGGTAACGTTGACCACCTATGCTGGCAGCTTTTGACTGGATTATGTTAGGAATCAATTAATTTATTTTATTTTTGCTCCTTAGGGTTGCGAACTAATATTGATATTAGGTTTGGTTTTCATTGTAAGACAACTTTCGTTATTTTGTTTAATCCACACAGAGAATAGTCTCTTTGAAGTCCAAATTTCGATAGCCTTTTATCGATCTTTAATGCCTTTTTGCCGATATTATTTGTAATAAATGGTTAATTGAAGATTACACTTCCAGCATTCCTTGAATCAATGGATTTGTAATAATCCATTCACTTATACATTGCATCAGTTGGTACTAAAGCCATGTTTGCTCTTTGAGAAGATGACTCCCAAAAGACAAGGCAATTAATGTTGCGTAGTAGTGGATGAAATCTATGGTCATGATGATCTATATTAATGGATCGGATAGATTGTCGATGAATGGGTGGGTGCAATTTTTTAACGCTAATTTAGTGAGATGTTGGATCAACTCACTGAGAAGATGGTTGTGATGATGGGGAATTAGCGTAATGCTAACCTCATGGACAAAAGAAACCCTAATTTGATGCCAGATTTTGATGAGGCAAAGGATGATCTATCTTCAGTGAATAAAGAAGGGTCGTATGCAAAATCACCATGTGGTCATGGTAGGGTTTGTGTTGTGCAAGAGGATCAGAGACGATGGGACGGGTATGAGAATCGCAATCCTTGAATTCCGTGGAAGTTTACAACCAAAGCAGTTTTAGATTGGTTGGCCACGGTGGAGAGGTTCTTGATTTTAAGAATGTCCATGATAGCAAACAAGTGCATTTGGTGGCAACTCAGCTTCGTGATAAAGCCACACATGGTGACAGTAGGCGAAGCTGAACCATTATAGGTTGGGTAAACCCAAGATAACGACGTGGGAGAAGATGAAGAAGAACTTGAGATTAGTTCCTACCTTATGATTTATAGCGAATCATGTATTAGAGGTTGTAAAACCTAAAGCAAGGCAACTCATTGATTGAGTATACATTTGAATCTTATTAATTGGTCGTTAGGAATGAGATTCATGAGACTGAGGACCAATTAGTAGCTAGAAATATTAGTGGTCTGAGAATGCAAATTTAGGATATGGTGAATTGTGTCTCCACACACCACGAGTAATGATACCTCAAAAACAGTAGAGGCGACCTAGTAATGGGTTTTTTGGTAGTGGTGTGGCTAGTAGTAATATTGCTGGAGAGGTGGTGGTATGACGAACCATGCTGGGAGCAATAATAGGATTAACGTCGATGGACCTAGTAGTAGCAGTTTGAAATGTTTTAAGTGTGGGGAGCCTAGTCATAGGAAATCTTATTTATGGAGAATGAGGAAACGGGGGAAGAGGATGATGTGTTTGAGACTGAGGAAGATGGAAAACCTATCTTCGATGTAGATTATGAGGAGGAAGAGTTTTTGGAAGGGGATGGAAGAGAGACTTGGTGTGAGGAAGTCATGTATGACTCCCAAAGCAGCTAACAAAAATTGGTTGAGAACAAACATTTTCCAGTCCACCTGTACCATTTTAGGTAAGTTGTGTCGTTTATGATCAATTCAGTTAGCTGTGAGAATACCATCTCCACGAAGGTAGTGTAGAAGCTGGGAGTTCAGATAAAACAACATCCCAA
This sequence comes from Combretum micranthum, assembly GCA_024138025.1. Taxonomy (NCBI): domain Eukaryota; kingdom Viridiplantae; phylum Streptophyta; class Magnoliopsida; order Myrtales; family Combretaceae; genus Combretum; species Combretum micranthum. Next base: position 89,315 of record JAMXBD010002718.1, on the reverse strand, counting down.
GCCTTATGAATTAGCATAGGTGAAGAAAGGTAGTGAGATGAGTGTCTCCAAATGTACCCTGATTACATTCTCTATTGGCTATAAATATAGGGATTTTATATGGTGTGATGTGGTGACGATGGATGCCTACCACTTGCTGTTAGGAAGGCCATGGCAATTTGATAGAGGCATGAACCATGATGGTAAGGCCAATACATATAGCTTCACTTTTAAGGGTGTTAGAATTGTGCTTGTGCCAATAAAGAAACTGGTAAACTTAATCTGTGAGGCAAAGTACCAATGCTAGCATGTTATCTCTGGCTAAGTTTAAGGAGGAGTTATAGGAGTCAAAGGTGGTGTTCACTCTAGTAGGAAAGCAGTTGGTTGGGGATGTGGAGATACCTGATGAAGCAGTTGCCCTTATTAGTGAGTTATGGGATGTGTTTCCTAAGGAGATACCAGATAGGCTACCACCACTCAAGGACATACAACATCAAATTGACCTTGAGCCTAGTGCGTTCCTCCCTAACAGACCACACTACAGGACAAGCTCCATTAAACATGAGGAACTGAGGAGGCAGGTGGAAGGATTGCTAAAGAAGGGGTTTATTTAGGAAAATTTAAGTCTCGTGTTGTCCCTGCATTGTTAACATCTAAAAGGGATGGTTCTTGGCAAATGTGTATGGATAGCCGTGCTATCAACAAAATCACAATCAGGTATAGATTCCCTATTCCTTGCTTAGATGATTTACTTGACCAATTGAGTAGTTCGAAGGTGTTTTCGAAGTTAGATTTAAATAGTAGTTATCATCAAATCCGTATCAGACTTGATAATGAGTGGAAAACTGCTTTCAAGACTAGTGAAGGGTTATATGAATCGCTGGTCATGCCATTTAGGCTATTAAATGCCCTCAGTATGTTTATGTGAGTAATGAAGCAGACTCTAAGGCCACTTATTGGTAAGTGTGTTTTCATATATTTGATGATAGAGTGGTTTTAGTGTTGACCATGATCAACACTAGCAACACCTGCGTGAGGTTTTGAGTATTCTAGGCCGAGAGAAGTTCTATGCAATAGCAAAGAAGTGTGTTTTCATGACTTCCAAAGTACTTTTCTTGGTTATGTAATTTCTAATGTAGGCTTACAAGTTGATCAATCTAAGGTAAAGGCCATTCAATAATGGCCCAAGCCGACCTCTATTACAAAAGTAAGGAGCTTCCATGGCCTTGCATCTTTTTACAGGTCGTTTATTCCTCACTTCAGCAACATTATGGTTCTGTTGATTGACTGCATGAGGAGGGGGGAGGAGGGAGGGGGGATGAGAAGGAGGTGGAGGTGGGGGAGGTTTGAATAGTCAGAGGACGCAGAGAAGCTTTTCAGCTCATCAAGAGATGTCTGACATCAACCCCTACATTGGTGCTTCCAGACTTCCATCAACCTTCTGAACTTTACTCAGATGCATCCAAAGTGGGAATCAGAGCTGTTTTGAGTTAGAATGGTAGACCAATTGCCTTTTTCGGTGAGAAATTAACTAGGTAAAATTGAGGTATAGTACTTATGATACCAAGTTCTATGCTGTGGTATAGCAGTCAAGCACCAACAACATAATCCGTTTCATAGAAAGTTCATCCTGTACACTAACCATGAAGCTTTGAAGCATCTTCATAGTCAAGACAAGGTATCAACCAGACATGCTTCATGGGTTACATATTTGGGGCGTTTCACCTTCGTTGTGAAGCATAAAAGTAGGGTCACAAACAAAGTTGCAGATGCTTTGAGCAAGCAAAGGACTCTCTTGGGTAAAATGTAGTTTAAGGTACTTGGCTTTGACTCTTTTGCTAGTTTATACTATTTTGATCAATTTTTTCCTGTGTTCTACTAGCCTGTATTAAAGATGGAGGGTAGAACGTAAAGACCTAACATGTACTTTATCAAAACTTCACATGTCAAGTCCCTAACCACACTTAATATATGAAGACATTATGTGTAAGGTTGTCAAAAAAGGAAGGAGTTTATGCTCATTGCTTGCTCAATCTATTAATATACTAAGCTTTTGCGAAACTTAATGCAGAAGCATTAAAGTCGGCCTTCAATGCCAAAACGTTGAAACCGACACGGATTCAGTTATATTTAATGTCAGTTAATATTTGAAACTGACAAGGATGTATTATTAGTCTTTATTTGCATTCATTATCTATCTTTCAGGATTCTGTCTTTTAAATTTCCTTTGTAATGCTATAAATAGTTATTTAGGTTTATTTTTGTAAAGAAGACTCTGAATATTATTGAATTTTGAAACTCTATTTTGAGAGAAATTCTCTGAAAATGCAATTGTCTTAACAGTTGTGTGATTAAGTTCACATATGAAATTGATCGTTGCTATCGGTTTTTGTTTTAAACGCCTTCATGCTACATCAGATTGGTATAAGAGTAAGGTAAGATCTTGCAAGATGTCTTCTGGCAATGATGTTGACGGTAGTCGTACTCATGATGGTATTCATGATGCGGAAGTCTAAGGGCTAAACAATCTGTAAAGACCCCTCCTCTAAATCCCAAGATTTAGAGTACCGAATCCCCAACCACATATAACGTTTTCACATTATATGTTTTGTCCTAAAACTAACAGTTTATGAAAATTGTTTGATCAAAATCACTGAACTTTGTAAATAACTTTTAAATAAAACAAGATTGCTAACAAAAGCAATCTATACATACATTTACATCAAATAAACATCGTTTAGTGCCAATACATGACACTACAAAAACAAATTATATGTTCTTTCAAGACATGAGGACCCTAAAGGAGCTTAAGGTCATTACAAAAAAATTGGCTTCACTAACAAGCCTTCTATACAAAGCTGGTCCTTAGCAAAAAGTCTTCTAAAAGTCCCGGTCATCGATCCTATTCATCCCACTCGTCCAGAAATCTTCGAAATCGACCCATAGCCCAAGTCATCGTAATACTCGTCTCCATTACCTGCAAAGCAACAAAAGTGAGCCAGAGGCCCAGTACACAATAACCGATGCATAACAAGTCATCCAATTCATGTAATGCACCATAGAACAAGCGGTTATCTTTATTACATTTTTATTCACAAATCAACACGAGGGTATTCAAACCCCGTCACACTTCGGAATCCAGGGATCCTGAGTAACAGCAGCTGCTCAGGGGGTTGATATAAGCAGTCCAAATACTTATATCTCCTATATCTATTTCATGAAGATAATAGCTTCATCTAGGGTTTAAAAGCCGTTGCCCGACTCTACTTAAACTCAGTCCATAACATGAGCCCAGTTCACAAGTTCCCATAAACCTTGAACTAAATCATGGTATTTCCTCCTAAGTTTAAGCAAACGTTACACAGATACAATTCCCCCCTATCGGCTACCCACTTAACCAAAAGAATCGCTATTGCATCATAGCGTACCATTTCATCATGGTAAAGTCATTGCATCATGACTTGGTCAAGCTCCTAGCTAACATGTCATTGCATCATGACAGTTTGCTGCTCCTCGAACCAGATTAAACAGCGTAATAGACATCCAATTCATCCAATTGTTAAATCGAATCAATTTAGGTCAAATTAGAAATGTCTAGTCCTAGCAAACATCAGACAAGTTATTGCGTACCTGAACCCGTTAGTATAGAACTAGATCTCTCGGTGAAGAACTAACCGAAGAATCCTTAACTGTAACAGAAATGTCACAATAATTAATAAATCAATAATTATAGATTTTATTCTCACGAATATATATACATATTATATCCGTATCACAATTAATAAAGAAATCCAAATAATCGAATACAAGATCACAAATAAGCATTTAAACATCCTATTATATCCCAAATTGTTTAATAAACACTTAATTGCTCAAATAACAACTTTGGAAAAATTATAGAAAAAGCTCTTAAAATTCAAAAACTCAGGGATACGCTGGCACTCAACGCCGGCGCGTTGAGCCGGTGTTCAATGTTCTGAAAATGTACACTGTCAACGCTGGCAGCGTTTAAAGGCGTACGCCGTCAGCCTTGTACCCTACGCCGCGGCATTGATTCCAGAAGGCAGCATACAAGTTAGAAGAAAGAACGCCGGCTGACTTCCTAGCGAAAGCCGGCGGCGTTCAGTCGGCTTTAAGAAATTTGGTTCTGTGAACTTTGAACACCGCCTCTACGCCGCGGCGTAGAGACTCAAATTGCTGGCGTACGTTCTGAAGAACAGACGCTGGCAAATCTTCGCATATAAGCCGGCGGCGTTGCAAACGGCGTTAGGGAAATCAATTCTGTGGGCTTTCTACACCGCCTCTACGCCGGCGGCGTAGAATCCCCAGATGCCGGCGTACGTTTTAAAAACAAGGTTAAACGAAAATTCAAATCCTCTGTTTTTTTTCCACTTTGTAAAATTACATCTTAAAACACTTCAAAACTTCCCTCAACTACACTTCCACTTCATATACTTACTCCTACATACACTACTCAATTCTAGCAACTCCAAGCATAAATTCAACACAATTAAACATTTCAAACTCCACTACAATCCATTCTAAATTCTCTATACAAATCCTCTTCACTTACTCCCCACACTTCATAACCATACAACAATGCATGCACAACCTCACACACACATATAACACTTTCTCAACTCATCCCAAGCATGAACAACCATTTGATCAACATTGAAATCAATTCATCCAATAACCCTACAACTACTACAAGAAAGGAAAACAAAACAATGATCACAACTAAATCAATTCAAATACATATATATATATACCTTGTCTTGAGAATAACTTTGATTTTCAAACTTGATATAAACCTTGTCTTAAGCTTGGAAATGGAGATGGAAATGGAGGTGGAAATGGAGGAAGAAGAAGAAGAGAAAAAAGAAAGAAAAGGAAAAAAATTCGGATAAAATTTGAGCTGCCCAAAAAGTAGTCAAATTAGCTTAATTTTGACTTTTTCACATCCCAAATTTACCCCTTAATGCATATATTAACTTAGGTTGCATTTACCTTTAATTTGAGTCTCATTTGGCTTATATTGAGGCATAAATGCTAACTTAATTACAAGAAACTTAATCAACTAACTTAAGTAAAATTATGGTTGAGTTATTAATCTAACTTAACTTAACAACTTAATGTGCACAAGACAACATTAATAATTTCATTACTCACACATTAATGCATATAAAACAAAATATTAATATCAACATATACACATGCACAATCATATATATTAAACTACTAACAACCTAACCATACTCCTTAAATTCAACATTTTTAACATGATTAATTAAACACATGGAATTTGAATAAAATATAAATCTAGGTCATTTCACAATCGGTTCCAAGGGCAGTGGTGGATGCCATGGATTAGAGATTACGACGAGTAGAGTAGCTTGTCGAGACTTTGATCAAGCGGTTTGACGCCATAGGAGTTGATGCTAATAGGGGTAGGATTGATGGTGGGAGATGGCCTAGGGCAAGAGAAGATTATGTTAATCCAATTGATCCACCCATCTGTGCAGATAGGAGAGCGCAAATCTCTGATGATGATTCAGAGGAAGATGAATTAGTGTATGGAAGAAGAGAACCAACTATAAGCGGTGGTTATGGTGAGGCAAGAACCGAAGAGGCTACCAGGATTACGACGATTACGATCAATCGGATGGTCGAGACTTTCACTTAAAGGAAGATCTCCCTTACTTTAATGGTACATTTAATATTGAAGAGTTTCTTGATTGGTTAGCAGAGGTGAGAGATTCTTGATTAAACGATGTTCCGGAGGAACGAAGGGTAAAGATGGTGGCTTGTAGGTTAAAGGGTGGTGCTTCTGCCTGGTAGGAGAGAGTGCAGAGTAGGCGGTTGAGGGAAGGAAGACAACTAGTACGGACATGGATCCGTATGAATAGCTATTGAAGGGGAGTTTTTGCCTCCTAATTATGAGCAGATATTGTTTTAGCAGTATCAACATTGCCATCAGGGGCCACGAACCATTCATGAATACACGACCAAATTCATGAGATTGGGGAATGTAATGATTTCAGGGAAAGTGAAGGGCAGCAAGTGGCCAAGTATGCAGATTGTTTAAAATTACAAATTAAAGATAAGATTGGTGTGACTGTTTTGAGGAATATGATAAGATCATATTTTACATAACTTTAACGAGCAATTAGTGATTAATTTGAGTTGAATTTCATATAAATTTCCACAATTGGTACTCGAATTGTTTAGGTTTATGTTAAAGGTCCAAAGTTATCAAAGGAAATCATTACAAGGCAAATGATTTGAAATTGAAGAATCTCAGGGGATATACCGGTTTTTCTGGATTATATGCCGTCAGCGTATAGCCAGCTTAGAGGATGATCAACATATTAAAGCTTCAACACTGCCTCTACACCGTCAGCGTTCAACTAGCCTTGACATGGAACAGAATCAAGAAATCAAAGGCTAGAAAATCTGATCTTATATGCCGTCGGCCTTTAAGTGTGTATGTTGAAGATCAAAAGCCAAGAATCAAGCACTGGCTCAATACTGCTAGTGTAGAGAAATTCATAGCTAGCTTCTACAATTTGATTCAATGCCGGCTTTTTGGGAATCAAAGCCGTCGTGTTGAGACGGCTTAGAGTATCACGACTCCAAAAATAGGGGCTTAGTAGGATTTACCTAAAACTATCATATCACGTATGTACCCATAACTTGAGAGCCATCTTGTATGTCAGAGTGTACAAGACTCTATTTATTTATCAATGTTTATCATATAAATGATATAATATATTACAGGATTTCAACTATGGAATCCAATTTTTCAATGTCTACTAAGATCGTAGAGAATCGGTATCCCCTACCAATAATGAAAATGGTTTCAAACTACAACTTACAAATTTCAAAATTTATCTAATTTACATTCTAAGTTTACCATATCCTATATATCTATCTTCAATAGAGTTTGTTGGAGAAGCTCTCTTCACACATTCCTAGCCTAATCTCAGCTAATAATAATATTGCACAAAAACTGTTGGGGGGTGAGCGAACCACGGGCTCAGTGAAATAACCTGACCAAACCACACATCAACCAATAACAAACAAGTATAATTATCAATCATATGTAATGCAACAATCAATCATATGCATATTACAAGCTTGAATGATCTAGAATCCAAAGCAGGATGAAGATTACACCCTCTCCATTGGGTTGAAGGACCTCGATACTATGGCCCACCTACCCAAGAAACTAAGCATACAAGAAAGCCACAATCCTCATTGTCGATATCTCTTTATACTTTTGGCACTCAATTCCTGTTTTAAGCCGTAGAAACTTCATTAAGTGTTAGTCATTTTACAGCGATACCATGGGCGACGTCCTTCATTTTTCCAATTAGTTCCCATGGAACCGACGGAATAAAGGTAAGCTTGCGTAGAACTAATAGCCTCTTGCCTAGAAAAACCAAGCACTATCAGAGAACCGAAATACTAACACGTAGTAGTTGCCACTTCTCCAAATGCATGTATGCAAATCGTGCAATGCATGTCTGTTTCATTTATAGTACCAGTAGTTGTTAATCCAGTTTAAGGCGATCATACGATTTACAGACAATCATCAACATATTTCATACAATACTTATCATACAAAATGATTATCACTTATATATGATAATTTGACATTCAATCATACACCACGCATCATGCATTATTCCCAATCCCGCATGCATATCAATTGAATATATATATTATTACAAGTGTAACTATACTACAAGCACAAACAATATGATAAAGTCAAGTAACTCACTTGTGGTTCTCGTTAAGCTATTGTTATAAGCTACCGAAGTTCGGGATTTGATCTATTTTCCTATGAAAGAAAATAATAGAGATTTATTATTGGATTATTTCTATAAGAGAAGTCTTCCTATAATTTAAAGGTGTTGATCTCTATCGTCGGATATTAGACTAAATCCGTTACTTTAATTATTGCATCGTTAAATAACTTAATTAAATCCTTTTGATACCTAAATATTCTGTATCGTGTTTGATATATTTTTATTAATTTCTATCTATATTTTTTTTAAGGGTTTGTCTTTTCTTAAGTTCTACTGCTTTAAAAGAAGATTTTTATTTATTAATTCTTTGCCCGCCAACCTCATCTGTCTCTCAAATTGGTATTTTTATTTATTTAAGGATATGTTCTAGTACTATATCTTTCAAAAGTTATAAAACCGTATTTAGATATATCAAATTTTTATTATACTTCAGTTTTATTTTTATTGCAAAACAAACTAAGTTTAATAATATAATTTTACTAGTAATATTAGTTTTGAAACATTAATATCAATATTAGTAATAAATACAAGTATGATAATAACAATTATCTTTATAATATTAGTACATAATAATATTAGTGGCAAAAATAATAATATTGATGATAGAATGAAATAGTGACATTAACATAAATAATAACAGTATTAAAATCCTAATGAATCTTGATGAAAATACACTAAAACAGAATACTATAATCAGTAGCAATAATAATGGTAATAATCATAACTATATTAATAGAAATAACAGTGATATTAATATTGGTTTAAGAGTGAAAATTGAGTGATTTTCTAGCTTATGATTTCTTATTCATTTTAAATCCGATTTTGCTGTATAAATAGTCGATTTGATAGTATTCTTTGAGTACTTTCTATTAATGGAATTATTTTCAAGAAAAGAGACTTGTACAATTTTTAAATTTATGAAACTCATGCATAGATTTCAAGTGAATCCTAATAATTGTAATCAAAACTTGTTTTGATCATATCTAACTCATTTCTAGCCCGTTTTGGACAAATAAATAGTCGTTTTCATAGTATTTTTCGTGTTCTTTTCATTGTAGAGTCGTTTCTGGCTTATAACAAACACATCAATACAGTTTATTTGATCTTTTTAATACTTTCTTTATTTGATCTCTTTTTGGGTTCCGAATTTCCTAAAGCTTAGAATTTTAAATTTTCAAGTTGATGTTTCTATAATCCTAAATAACTATGTATCATTAATACAACATTTGTTCAATTATATAATTTAAAACCATCATCTAATCCTCTTATCTATTCCTTTAGTTCATTCATGATTTGTAAAATTATCAATATATATAATTTCTATGAATTGCTCATAATATTTTTCTTGTAATGTAGAACTCCTAATCATGCCTTTAAACCTTGTTTTATCAAGTTTTATGTTCATATAAGGTCTTAGAAGCATTAGACATGAGTTTAGACTAGTTTAGATGAAATTTGAGTCTTGTTTTGTTCACTTCATTCCTAAATCCGAATTTACTATTACTATATTTATAGTATTTCTAAGTTGTTGTTTTCTTTGCCAACAATATCTAAACATTTCTAACATATCAATCATCCATCCACTTGAATTCATCCATGAATTAGCAACTTCTTTCAAGTACATAACCTTTCTTCAATACTAAACAATTCATCCTAAAGTCTATACATAACTATAACAAAGATAGATTGATAGTTTAGAACTTACCTTGGCTTAGAATGGAAAAAGGATTTTCATTTCCTTTTCTAAGCAAGAATCAAACCTAGATCAAAGATTAGATGATGAGTTCCTAACTAAATTAGAAGTTAACAACCTTAGCTAAATGAAAGTTTACTAATTCTTAGCAAATATTCTTACCTTGTTAGGCTAAGTTCCCACTTGAATCTTATGATAACCAAGACTTTTTAACTTGGTTTTTAGAAGTTGTTGGAGAGGAGGAATTGATGTTATTAGTGTGCTTGGTGTATAGATAGAATATAAAGTAAGCTTGGAGGTTTATGTTGGTCTTACTAAAGTTTTCTAAGCTTTCTAAGTGGAAGGTTGCAAAGGAAAAGAAAATAAAAGGGCTGGACGCACTTCCTCTTGTGGCTATATTTTTGAGGTGATTTTGAGAGTTATGAGCTGAATTTATAACTAACTTAAGCTTATATACATGTACTAAGACCAGGGTAAGTTTTGGAGGCTAAGGAAAGGGTTTTGGGCTTGAAAAAAAACTCAAAATAGCAGCTGGAATTTTTCATACGAATTTAGCATTTTTAGTTTGCAATTTTGGACTTTGTTTTGACAGATTTTGGCTAACTTTAGGGAATTAATTGTGTTTGTTTGGTAGCTAATTAATGCCATTTATGTGTGCAAAATTAGGAGCTTAACTTTTGTAAAAATCGGGTCAAAATCTGTTGAAGTTTGAAGTTTGAAAAATTGACATTTCTGGAACATTTCCTCTTGATTTTTGGACATATTTTAGATCCGATTTTCTAATTAATTATTGGTGTGTGAAGTGTCCATTAAAGGCTCTCTATTGGTGTTTAATTAGTTAAAAATATCAGCTCAATTAACCTAGGAATCTTGCAAAAATCGGAGCTTAATTTTGGGTATGTGTGCTGCTGCTTCTTATTGAATTTCTCCTCTGTTCAGCTGTCATGATCCGATTTTTGCAAGGATATTTGAGTGGTTGTGGTTGTTTATGTGAGCTGAAATTCTCCTCATTTATTGTTGATTACATGTGGAGTGTTGTGGTTGGATTGTGGGTCAATTTCGTTTGAAGTTTAAGGCTCAAATTCGGATCAAAGTTAGGCAAGAAAAATGGAGCTCTGTAGTTGGAAATTCACTTGCCTGTATCACAAATTTGAATTCTAAGTTGCAGCTGTTTTCCTCTTTCATTTGGTCTGTAATTCTTGTAAATTAATTGTGGGTTATAGGTGTAGCTTTTGGGTTGATTGGGGTGTCCTTTTCGGTTAAATTTGTGTGCCAAATTCTGAGCAAAGTTGGATGAAAATTGATCTTGTTGCAGCCAAAACTCCTCTGTTGCTGCTGTCCTCTGTTTCTCCAATTGCTCTGTTCTCCCATCCGAGCATTGTTTTGCACGCTGGAGAATAGGTTGTGCGTGATGTCCAACAGCATCGTTCGTGTGCTGTGCGTGGAAGGAGCCTGCTTATGCTACGCGTAGGATAAAATTATGCTCGGTCAGTTTTCATCTGCAGTCGGGAGACCTCTGTTGGTCTTCTACTACTGCCTCAACGTCCCTGTTGTGCTTGTGCGTGGATGAAATTTTAGTTAAAACTTTACACAATTAATTATTTTTAGTACGTTTAACTTACGTGATTATATTTTCAAGTTCAATGAATTAAGTTAGGAACCAAGTCCTAATAAATTCAAAATTCCCTAACAATCATAACAGCGTTTGAAATTTCTTTTAGATCTAGATTAATATTAGTGATCAGTATTAGTATCTATTATGTATTGATAATTTTAGTAAATTCTCTTTGAATTAGTGTTCTATACCAATAAGCTCTGCATCTTATCGTTTTGAAATTTGGAGTTACTTTTAATTATATCGTGAATTATCAGTTCAAATACGAAATCTCGTTTTGATATCTATTAAGGCTAAGAGAATTTTTATTCAGGTTTTTCAAGCTACGAATGAGTTTATTACATCTTATAGGTCTATTTTAAGATTTTGTTGAATCATATATTTTGGTATTAGTTTCACATTTGCCAATTTGTTCATCTTCCAGTTATGAAATCGTTGAATGTTATATTGGCAACTCAGGATTTTAATTTCTAAATTCTCTAAATCTTTAATTAGAATATTAGTGTAATTTAAATATTTATTTAAGATCTAGATTCTTAGATATCAATCTATTTGTGATCTTATCGTATCTTTTGTAGTTCTAGTAATTTATCTTTAGTCTATATTTTATGACTTGTAGGTTTTAAAAATTAATCATCTGTTATTGTGATTTAGAATTAAGGTTAACTATGATTTCTTGTCGGGCTATTGATCATTTTACCGAATATTATGTTAAATGTATATGAGTTACTTATACTAAGTTGTTAATAACAACATATTTTTCTAGTGCTACATAATATTAATAGATCAATAATAGCTTGAACACTAGTATTTCATTATTTAACAAGCGTATGATTTATTACCTAAGTATTGAACTTAAGAATTGAGTAATTTATATTAACGATAGGTTTATCGTCGTTTTAAGTTATTTGAGATCATATTTGTTACAGTTTGTATTTCCAAAAGTTTTATTGTAATGGTTTGAATCTTTCTAATTATAATCAAATTCATTCATACTTTAACAATTTCAAATCGAGAAAAATTGGGAGTGATTTTTACTACCTGTTCCAAATATTCTATATAATTGTATATTACATTATTACTATTTGTTAAAATTAGATTACGTAAAATTAGGAGGATTACATAGAGTATCCACAGTATTGAATTTTAAAGGTTGTCACTTGCACAGCCAGCCTAGCATTGAATCTGGCCAGCCTTTGAAGTTTCATTTGTACGCTGCATTTCAAACCCTATGCCGTCGGCATTGAAGCATGTAAGTCATCCACAGAATGCAAACTGTTAACGCCGAAGCCAAAGCTGGCAGTGTACAAGTGTTTTAGTTATGTATACCACCTTTAAGTCACCCGCATAGTAGTTTAACTACCGTCGTTCATTTTTAACTGCAAAAATTATATGAAACGCCTAATGTTTTGCTTATATATTCTAAGGATTTCTTGTCAGAAGACTTCGAAAATCATTAGAAAAGTAAGACAAAGAGAGTTTCACAAATGTTTGAGTTTGTTTTTTCTTAAGGTAATAAAACTAAATGTTCTAGCAACTTAGAGGCGATTAGATTTAGCTACAATCAAGCAATCCCATATTTGTGGGATTATGGATTTGAAGACTCCAGTTTATGGAATAAACCATTGTTAAGGTGTTTTCAATCTCTATTTTATCATTTTTGTTGCTTGATTGTATATTGAGATGTTGTTTTTCATTGAATATGTATGAATGGATTTGATGAAATGATATATGAGATATTGATATTGAAGTTGATTAATTGGAATTTAGTAATTTTTACTTGTAATCTGTTTGATTTATGCCTGATCAACATAGGTTTGATGGATAGGGTTAGAGATACCCGGGAGAGATTCAATGATCCACACAAGTAAAACTTAGGTTTTTGAATAAGATTTGTCATAGGGATATCAAGCCTGTGATGAAACTTAAAGATTTCACTGATCTTTATGCGGTTAGGATTGCAAATTTAGGTCACTTGGCGGTACTTATTTGTTGTTTAATTAGAATAGTAATTTTGGTGAGAGCAAATTCTATTAAACTGTTAATCATAGATAAATTACTGGTAGGATAGTTTATGCTATGAAAGATTTTGCTACTCTGAGAAGTGAGCAATTCTTAGTAAATTTGATTAAATCCCAAGTAATCCATTTTATTTATCAATTTGAAGCATGAATCATTCAAATGAGAATATAAATACATTATTCATATATTATCTGTATCTCTTACACCCATATCTCTCGTTGTTGTTGCTAGAACATACGGTTTTTAGTTCGTTACAATCATTTGTAGTCAATTTTAGTTAAATTATCATAGATTAATCAAAAAGCTAAACTTTCAATTGCTTAGATTAGATAATTTCAGTTTCTAGTAATTAGCCATTAGCTCTCTATGGACACAACCTGGACTTTCCAGAAAATACTGCATTGCACCCGGTGATTTTGCTGACCTGTTAATATTACACCTTTGTTTGAAATTGAAAATTATTAGATTATAATAGGTATGTAAATACTGCTAGTTTCAATGAGTGAGGCTAAGAATATGGCGTTGAGGTTGAATTCATGTTACATGAGAGGAACACCAAGTTTGATGGTGGTAATCGAAGTATGGAGGTGAGAGAGAGTTGAGCGTGTAGGGACTAGTAAAGTTGTTGATGATAAAGAAAAGAACGCTATAGAAAAACCTATTAGTAGTGGAGAGAAGAGGAGTGAAAAGGCGTTGGAGAACCGACCTACAGAATCTAAAGAAGCCTAGAAGCCAAGCAATCCATATGCTAGGCCAATCCTAGGTAAGTGCTACCGCTGTAATCAACCTGGGCACCGATCCAATGAGTGTCCCAACAGGTGGACTATTAATATTGTAGAGAGAGAAGAATGAATCGGTATGTTGTGAACTTGATGGGGATGATGACTATTATGGAGAAGACTGTGAGGACTATGAACCTTCATATGTTATCAGAAGGCTTATGTTGGCGCCTAGGCAGGAAGGAGATAGTCAGAGGCACTGTTATTTCGTACCAGTGTATGATTGGTGGGAGTATTTGATTTGATAGTGGATAGTGGAGTAGTGAGAATATCACTGGTAGACAAGTTATTAAACAATTACAGTTGCCCTTGAGAAGTATCCTAATCAATACACCATTGGTTGATAAAGGCTGCTGCGGATTGATGTGCATGAGATGTGTAGAGTGCCATCTTTGTTGGCAAGTACAAAGATGAAGTCTACTGTGATATAGTGGACGTAGATCCTGTCATCTATTATTTAGGCGCCATGCAATTTGATGTTGATGCTCAATATGCTGGAAGGAAAATACATACAAGTTAGAGAAAGATGGTGTGAAGTACAGCTTGCTACCCCAAGGTAGTCTCGCATCCCAAAGGCTCTAAGCCTGAAGGACGTTCCTTTTTTACTATTGCTTAATCTGAGAAGGAGATGGAGGAGACCGTGAAAGAATCAAAAGAAGTGCAGGCTTTAGTGGTGAAGAGTATGTTATAAGGTGGAGAAGGAAGGTAGTGCTGAGGTCTCAGTAGAGGTGAGACAGGTATGGAGGAGTTCAACGATGTGTGCTAACTGATTTACCAGAGGAGTTTCCACCTTTGAGAGATATTTAGCACCAAATTGAATTGTTTCCTAAGGCAAGTCTTCCTAATTTGCCACATTATAGGATGAGTCTTGCAGGAAAAGGTTCAAGAGTTATTAGATAAGGGATTGATTAGGGATAGTCTAAGCCCTTACGCCATGCCTGCATTGTTAACTCCTAAGAAAGATGGGAGCTGGAGGATGTGTGTTGATAGTGGAGCTATCACAAGATCACCATTGGTTATAAGTTCCCAATACCTCATATTGAGGACATGCTTGACCGATTGAGTGGGGCAGTCATTTTTTCCAAGATGGACTTGAGGAGTGGTTATCATTAGATTAGGGTGAAACTAGGGGAGATGGAAGACTACATTCAAGATAAAGGAGGGTTCTATGAATGGTTAGTGATGCCATTCGGTCTCAGCAACGTACCCAACATTCAAGCGCGTCATGAACCAGGTACTCAAACCCTTTATTGGTAAATTATTGGTAATATACTTTGATGACATATTGATTTATAGTAAGTTTGAAGATGGGCATATAGATCACTTGAGGAATGTATTAGCTGTGTTGAAAGAACATAAATTATATCTAATATGAAGAAGTGTATATTTATGTCAAGAAAGTTATTATTCCTGGGGTTTGTGGTGAGTGGAGATGGAATAACTGTGGATGATGAGAAAGTGAGAGCCATTAGGGAATGGCCTATCCCTAAGACTGTGATAGAGTTGATGAGCTTCCTGGGGTTAGCCAGTTTCTACAGGCGTTTTATCAGGCACTTTAGTACTATCGTAGCTCTACTAACTGAGTGCTTGAAGAAAGGAAAGTTCAATTAGAGTGAAGAGGCTGAAGCTGGGTTTGCTATATTAAAAGAAAAGTTGTGTAGTGCTCCTGTTTTACCATTACCTGACTTTGATAAATTGTTTGAAGTTGATTGTGATGCTAGTGGTGTAGGAGTTGGGCCGGTACTTTCACAGGAGAAGAGACCAGTAGCTTTCTATAGTAAAAACTTTGTGATGCTAGAAGAACTTGGTCTACATATGACAAAGAATTTTACTCTATCGTGAGAGCATTAAGGGTGTGGGAGCATTACCTGGTAAGGAAGGAATTTGTTTTGTATTATGATTGTGGAGCATTAAAACACTTGAGTAGCCAGAACAGGATTAGTAAAGACATGCACGCTAGGTGGATCCAGCTTTTATAGAGGTTTCCCTTTAAATTAATGCATAAATTTGCGATTCAAAACAAAGTGGCTGACGCTTTGAGCAGGGTGGCGGATGTTTAGTTGTGATGAGAGCTGAGGTTGTTGGGTTTGAACAAATGAAGGAACTTTATGCTGAGGATGATGATTTCAGTGAGATTCAGTACAAGTGCAATAATAGAGAGCCCTGTGATTACCATGTACATAAGGGGTATTCAATGAAAGGCAACCAATTATGTATTCCACAATCATCTCTGAGGGAGAAGTAACAAGAGACTTGCATAGAGGGGGCTTGGCAGGACATCTGGAGAGATAAGACCATTGCAGCTGTGGCTGACCGATATTATTGGCCTCAGTTAAGGAAAGATGTAGGGAAGATTGTGCAAAAGTGTTATACCTACTGGATTTCTAAGGGGCATTCTCAAAGTACTGGGTTATATACACCTTACTAGTACCTGAGTTCATCTAGGAGGATCTCTCAATGGATTTTGTTCTTGGTCTACCTCGTACCCAACGGGTGCTGACTCTGTGTTTATGATTGTTGACAGGTTTTCGAAGATAGCTCACTTTATTCCTTATAGGAAAACATCAAATGCCCATGCTATTGCCAAACTATTTTTCAGGGAGGTTGTACGAGTGCATGGAGTACCCAAGTCCATCACTTTTGACAGAGATAGTAAATTTCTCAGCTTTTTTTGGAAGACTCTTTGGTACATGTTTGATTCATCCCTGAATTATAGCTGCACTGCCCATCCACAGACAGATGGACGAACAAAAGTTACCAACAGGACTCTTGGCAACCTGATTAGGGAGAGAAGCTAAGGCAGTGGGAGTTATCCTTAGCTTAAGCGGAGTTCGCCTACAACAATTCCGTCCATCGCACCACGGGAAGATCTCCATTCTCTATTGTCTACACAAAGTACCACAACATGCTTTAGATCTAGTGAAGTTTCTTAGATGGCTAAGTACAGTATACCAGCTAAACACTTGGCAGAATACTATAGATGAAGTCAAGGCAAAGATTGAGCAAGCCAATGCTAAGTACGAGGAGATTGTGGATATGCGGATAGAGGATTCCCATGGGATCAAGTAATGGTTTTTCTGATGAAAGAGAGGATTCCCATGTGTACCTATAATAAGTTGCAACCAAAGAAGTATGAGCCTTACAAGATTGTTCAAAAGATCAATGACAATGCTTATATTGTTGATCTTCCTACGACTATGGCTATTTCAAGAACTTTCAATGTTGTGGATTTATATCCATTTTATCCTGATGATATACCTTTATCTCCAGATGAGAACTCGGGGTCGAGTTTCTCCAAGTTGGAGAGAATAATGTAGAAGCATTGAAGTCGGCCTTCAATGTCAAAATGTTAAAACTGACATGGATTTAATTGTATTAATGTCAGTTAATATTTGAAATTGACAAGGATTTAAAACCGATAAGGATGTATTATTAGTCTTTATTTGTATTTATTATTTATCTTTTAGGATTCCATCTTTTGAATTTCCTTTGTAATGCTATAAATAGTCATTTTTTTAGTTTATATTTGTAAAGAAGACTTTGAATATTTTTGAATTTTGAAACTCTATTATGAGAAAAATTCTCTAAAATTACAATTGTCTTGACAATTGTGTGATTAAGTTCACATTTGAAATTGATTATTGCTATTGGTTTTTGTTTTAAACGCCTTCACACTACGTCAAAACTACTCATCTAAATGTAGATAACTTTACATAAATACAAACTGAATTTGTCACGGTAGATATTTTGTGACAAATTTGATATTTATAATGACAAATCAATTTATCAAAATAAGCTTTATTTTTTATAGTGTATGCATTAAGCTGTTCATGATTTACTTAAGCTCTATTTGATCCAATTTGATTTATAAACAAGCAAAAACTGACCTTAAAAAATGTTCAACATAAACTCTACACATCTCAAACTCAGTTTATTTTAAACTAGCTGACCACATTCCACTAAAATATCGACTGGCGCTGTTTGTAACAGGAGTTTGTGAGTTTCAGGCTCTTCATTTAATAAATTAAATCAATATGTCCTGTTGGCATTAGTTTATGAATATTATATTATCGGCTTACTCTCGAGTTCCAGTATTAGAAATAATTGTTTGTGAATGACATATTTTAGTGTAATGAATTATTTACTTGTTGATTATACGAAAACTGATCTTTAGAATTTCTGTGATAGAAAACTAATAAAACAAGTTATATTATTACAAATAAAACCAATAATAATGATTTTCGTAATAAAAATTTATGTTTAAAGATAATTTTATCCCTAAAATTCAGTTTTTCTTATGATATGTCCATATGTGAACAAAATAAATCACAAAAATAATTTCCACGCATAGCAAATATAATAGGTTCACCAATGATGCTTCCAAAAGTTAAAGATAAAATAAATATGCATAAGATTAAATGCAGTCCTCAGTCATGTTTGTAGATTTCTAACCTGAGTCATATACTGCAGAGACTTGTCCAACAACCACTTAAGTGGAGAGATGCCGCAATTCTTAGCCACCTTGTCCAACTTGACAGTTCTGTAACACTAATAATGTCAAGCCTTTGGAAGTGCATAAGTATAGCTATGACGGTTGATTTGCTTCAAGTCTTCTCCGTGCAGCATTCTTACGGCCAACAATCTCACTAGTTCTATTCCTGAGGCCCTCCAGAAGATGGTAGACTGTAAAATGTTGCACTTGAGGTTTGCTCATTTGTGATAACTTAAAAAAAAAAAAGAACTATCTAGCACATTTATGTTGTCTTTCAGCAATGGAGCTTTTGAAATGCTCCGACCAAAAAGCACTCATATTCAATTTCCTTCATGGTAGTTGGGATCGTGTAGAGTAGTAATACCGACTCCATAGCAAATGCTGAGAAACGGAATTCAAATAAGAAAGTCGCGGTTCTCCTCATTGTCACATCTATTTTCGGACCATGTTTCCTAATCTTTTTGGGTGTTGTAGGAGTCTTTTGGTGGAGAAACAAAAGAAGAAGACGACATGGTAATAATCTTGGATATACTTTCTTCCATCTCATGGTTTATCCCTCACTTTTTCATGATTGGCCTATAAATTAAATTCATTATTATACTTTAAAGAAAAAAAATTTTATGGCTATGTATACATATAACTATACATATCAATTAATGCAATCATTATTATAAGAATTAAATTGAGAAACAATCACTTAAAAGCATTATCTTTTTGCAAACTTCTAAGGTTCGTGAATACAATCGTCTAGTTAATAATCAGACTATTAAAATAAATATAGTAATTGATATAATAAGTATTTCACTTATGTAAATATTGTTAGCTATGAATTTATGTGTTATTTTAATAACATAATTGGTCTCATTAAAAAAAGATAAAATCATAAAATTTTCATATCTTCTTTAAGAGCCTCTACTCAATAATTGATAAAAAAAATTCTTAATGATGGTTATTTCAATATATGAATAGTAAATTTAATTATTGTCCAATGAATAATGAATAAAATAAAAAAAATATCATAATTAAATAATGGTTCTTATTTAAAAACCTAACAATATTCTTTTTAGAAACTTCATAACAAGGTGCTTAGTATAAGAATTTCAATTACAACCCTTAGATTAAAGATGGCCTTAAGTATAGAAATTCCTACATTGTCGGTCATAATCTAACCTTTTAAACTTTTTGATTTACATATTATTCATCTTACCTACTCTTTTCTCTTCAACTTCTACAGGACCTTCTAATGAAAGCAATTTAAAAGCAAAAAATCATCGTTTTACGTATAATGAAGTCTTACAAATTACCCACAACTTTAACATGATTACTGGCGAATTAGGTTTTGGGAAGGTGTATCTTGGCACATTATATAAAGAATTTGAAGCAGAGGTTTGTACTTATTTAAGGCTTTATAAATCACTCTAGCAGTTTAGACTATAGTATAATACTCTTATATAATTTTATGCGATTTGTTTCACGTAATACTTTTTGATGTATGTTAAGGTGAAAAATTTTATAAAAACTACAGTAATAACATAAAAAGTTGTAGTTATTAGTGACATTCAGAGATAAATGACTAAAGGAGTTAAAAAGTGAAAAACTAGCATGTGGTGGCTGATGATGGTGGTAAGCCATCGGGAAAATGATTTTTATATACAAATAGAAATCATTTTCATCTATTTCCACAAACATATATCAAGGATTTTAGCAACACCGCCTAGTGACGGAGCATCAGTATCATCTTTTACCACTACTTCCACTAATTGCTATTGTACCTATAAAATCTTAAGAATACTACGTCAAAATTTGAAAATTCAAAACTTCGACTATATAAAATACAAAAACAGGTTTCCACAATGAATCTCCCACAACAGAAACACCACATTAAATAATGTAGTGCTAAAGTCCTAACCAACTAAAGAGCCATTCTTACTGCAGGCACAACTCTTAGTGATTGTTCATCATAAAAACTTGGTTTCCCTTGTTGGTTATTGCGATGATATTAAAAATATGGCCTTAATATATGAGTACATGCCAAGAGGAAATTTGAGGAAGCTTTGCTGACTTTATATATTTGTCCAATTGATTGAGCATGAATATATTTCATTTTCCCGACAACAGACAAAATCCTTTCGCATTGAGTTGGATCCAAAGGCTTCAAATTGCAGTAGATGCAGCACAAGGTACGCATTTTGTATAAGCATGACAATTTCATTATTATTGTATGATAATTTAGTTTACATTTTTAAAGGGATTATATAAGCCAAAAATTTGCAGGATTGGATTATCTACATCATCATGGATGCAAGCCGCCAATCATTCATAGAGATTTGAAGTCTTCTAACATTTTACTGAACGAAAATATGCATGCTAAAGTAGCAGATTTCGGATTGTCAAAAACATTTGAAACTGAAAGTAAATCTCACATTCTACTTATCCTGCTGGAACACCGGATATTTAGATCCAGAGTAAGATTTGAAATACAATATAGTTCAAATTGAGCAAGGCTTTGAATCTTTCCATCAATGAATAAAATATTTAGGCTCTACATAAATTTCCATAATTGGAAATATGTGCTATACTTTGAATTCTAGATCACCTGGTGCTCTGTGGTCCATTATTATTGTGAAAAGGTCTATAGCCCACCGCCTAGCCTCATTTCTTTAAAGGTCATAGAATTTAACAACCGCCAAATTAATACCTCACATGTGTTCTGCAGATTCCAATCATCAGGAAAGTTGACTAGGAAAAGTGATGTTTACAGCTTTGGGATTATACTCTCTGAGCTAATAACAGGCCAATCAGCAATGCTTCGAGTTCTGACGCAGCGGAATAAAAGGGAACAATCGCAAGACGTTGATTCGCGCACGAATACCCGGCTTGTGATCTTCAAATACCAATTGATTCTAAGAATACCTTGATATTTGGCATCAAAAATCGAAATCTATTCATGTCGAATTCTGGAAAAGAGAGAACACTCTCAATAAAATTTCATTCAAAAAACAATCTATTCTGTCTCTTCTGTAACCCTAGAATATATAATATGCTATTTTTACCAAAAAAGGAAACTATCTAAATAATACCTAGGGCGAAAACAAATGAACGGACGAGATTAATGCCACAGACGGCATATAAAAACGATTATCCAATGAAAAGATAAGACATAAAGAAAAATTACTAAAAATAGTAAAAACGCGGTTTTGACGGCCTAAACGAAGGAATTTGGCCGAAAACCGGCTTGGTCACGAGCAAAGCTGGTGAGTTCTGTCCGTTGGATCGTTTCCCTTCAGAATATGGTCCCGCTCGGTAAAAATCCAAAACTCCCGAAATTACGAAACTGCCATTATCATCAAATCCTATGCCATTTCTCCAAATAATTATGTGCTATCTTGTCCACTGCATCATCCTCCCCGGGGTAGACAGAATTCGCCCTCGAATTTTCTCATCTGAATCATCACCAACATAAGGAAGGAGATGTTTAACGTTGAACACGTCCGCAGTTCGAATATGGCTAGGTAGCTTCAATCGATAAGCATTGGGGTTGATCTTCTCAATGATTTCCACTGGACCAATCTTCCTAGCAGAAAGCTTGTTATATTCACCAGTAGGAAACCTGTCTTTAGTAAGGACAGCCCAAACATAATCTCCCACTTCAAATTCCACATGACGCTTCTTTTTATCAGCAACCATCTTGTAACGGCTTGCAGCGCTTTCGAGATTGTCATGCACAGATTTATGAACCTCCTGTAGATTATGGATAAAGTCCTCTGCTTTGCCATGGACTCTGGTTTTATCTGGCAGTGGTAATAAGTCAAGTGGGCCACGGGAATAATAGAGTACACCACCTGGAATGGACTGAATCCCGTGCTGCGATTAATTGCATGGTTGTGTGCGAATTCAGCCTGGCTCAATTTCTGGTCCCAACTCTTCACATGCTCGCCCACCAAACTTCTCAACATATTACCCAATGACCTGTTCACCACTTCAGTTTGCCCATCTGTTTGTGGATGGTAGGCACTACTAAAGTTTAGCTGAGTGTTGACCATTCTCCACAGACTTCGCCAAAAATGACTAAGAAATCTAGTGTCCCTATCAGAAACAATACTTGAAGGCAACCCATGTAATCGGTATACCTCACGAAAGTACAACTGGCCACACGTACGCATCTGTAGTCTTCTTACAAGGAATAAAGTGAACCATTTTAGAGAATCGATCAACAACTACATAGATGGAATCATTACCTCGTTGTGTTCTAGGTAATCCCATTACAAAGTCCATACTGACATCAACCCACGGCTGTGAGGGAATTGGAAGGGGCATATACAATCCTGCATTCGTGGCTGACCCTTTTGACACTTGGCAGATTCTACAACGCTGTACAAAGCGCTCAACCTCTTTGCGGATGGTTGGCCAAAAGTAAGATGCCTGCACCAACTGCAAAGTTCTGTCTCGACCTACATGTCCCTCACCATGCAGTTCCTTAATTATCAGAGTACGCAAACTGCAATCTGGGATGCATAATTGATTACCCTAAATAGAAAACCATCTTGCAGCAGATATTCAGACGTCTCTCCTGCTCGAACCGTTGCTAAAATACTAGCAAAGTATGGGTCAGTCTCAAGCAACTCAGCAAAAGAGTGAAAACCAGGTACCTCAATATTCATTCTGTTTAGAAGGCTCCGACGTCTGCTTAATGCATCAGCGACTCTGTTCGTAATACCAGATTTATGCTTCACAACAAAGGTGAAACGCTCTAAGTAGGCCACCCAAGAAGCATGTCTTGCCGAGACCTTGTCCTGGCTGTGCAAATGCTTTAAAGCCTCATGGTCAGTGTAGAGGACAAACTCTTGTGAAATAGATAATGTCGCCAATGCTTAACTGCTTGCACCACAGCATAAAACTCTGCATCGTAAGTGGTGTATCGAGATTTTGACCCTGATAACTTCTCGCTGAAGTAAGCAATTGGCTTGCTATTCTGGCTCAACACGGCACCAATCCCTACCTTTGATGCGTCGGCATGTAACTCAAAAGGTTGGTGAAAATCTGGAAGTACTAATATCGGGGCAGTGGTAAGTCGCACTTTAATCTGCTCAAATGCCTTGTCTGCTTCTTCAGTCCACACAAACTTTCCTCCTTTCATGCAATCTGTTATGGGGGCCATAATGCTGCTGAAGTGTGGAATGAAGCGCCTATAAAAGATGCAAGGCCATGGAAGCTCCTAATCTCAGTTAGCGTGCCAGGTCTAGGCCAATGCTGACAGCAGCCACTTTAGCTTTATCAACCTGCAGGCCCTCACTAGAAATCACATAACCAAGGAAAAGTACCTCAGATGTGAAAAATACACACTTCTTCATGGCTGCATAAAACTTTTCCCTTCGTAATACACCAAGAACAGCCTTCAAATGTTCATGATGATCTTCTGCATTAGCACTGTAAATCAATATGTCGTCAAAGTAAACGACAACACATTTACCAATGAACGGCCTCAAGACTTGCTTACCACCCAATGAACTATTTTTTTCATTACTGGGCGCATTAGATAATCCAAATGGCATAACCAACCATTCATATAACCCTTCCCTTGTCTTAAAAGCCGTCTTCCACTCGTCACCTACTCGAATCCGAATCTGATGATATCCACTCTTCAAATCCAATTTTGTAAATACCCTCGCACCACTAAGCTGATCAAGTAAATCATCTAAGCGAGGAATAGGAAAGCGATACCTGACAGTGATTTTATTAATCGCACGACTGTCCACGCACATGCGCCAAGAGCCATCCTTCTTAGGTGTTAGGAGGGCTGGGACAGCACACGGGCTCAAGCTCTCCCTGATGAAACCTTTAGTCAGCAATTCCTCAACCTGTCGCCTTAACTCCTCATGTTCTGCAGGGCTCATTCGATAATGAGGTCGGTTTGGCAAAGCTGCACCAGGTTCAAGATCGATATGATGCTGAATATCACGCAGTGGAGGTAACCCCTCTGGTAAATCCTCAGGAAATACATCCCGAAACTCCTCTACTATTGGAACTGCTACTTCAGGTATCTCCACGTCTCCACTAACCTCCTTACCCAACAAAACAAAAACAATATCAGATTGCTTTATCTCCTCCTCAAACTTGGCTAAGGACAACATACTGGAATTACTACTACCTCCCTGTTTTGTCGGCTTAGTCACTGTGGAATCTTTGTTGGGTACCAGTATAATCTTCACCCCCTTATATACAAAGCTATACGAATTAGCTCGCCCATCATGCGTTACGCTCCTGTCAAATTGCCAGGGCCTTCCTAACAGCAAGTGACATGCGTCCATTGTCACCACATCACACCATACAGCGTCCTTGTATTTAGAACCAATCGAAAAAGAAATGAGAGCACGTTTGGAAACTGTTCTCTCCCCCTTTTTTTAACCATGCCAACTTATAAGGTTTCGGGTGTTGCTCAGACTCAATGCCTAGCTTCTGTATAACTTCAGTAGACACAATGTTTTCACAGCTTCCAGAGTCAATCATGAATCGGCACACCTTACCTAAAATGGTACATGTGGACTGGAAAATATTGCTCCTGAGCCACTCTTCCTCAGCCATTCTGGGAGTCATGCAAGATCGCCGGACTACTAGATTCTCCCTGCCATCACCAGTCACAACTTCTTCTCCAACATGCTCCTCATCAAAAACTGGTTCACCATCACCCCCTGCCTCAAAGAAATCCGCAGCATCCTCCTCAGCCTCATCCTCATTCTCAACAAAAAGTGCTTTCTTCCCTTCTTTCCTACAATCAGCCTGTCGGTGCCCAACCTCACCACATTTGAAACACTTTATCCCACTCGTACTAGGACGATCAGTATTAGGTTTACTGAAACGCCCCGTGGTGTTACTACCTGTAACCCCACTCCCTGAACGATTGACACCACTACTGCCACTATTCACTATCCCAGACCGCCGTTGTTGTCTTTCGACAATTAAAGCCCTCTGATGTGCAGCAGATACATTAACTGGGTCAAACAAATTGATAGTATCCTGAAGCTGCAACCGTAGTCCTCCAATATAACGAGACACCAACTGCTCCTCCGTCTCCTGAATTTCGTTTCTAGCAACTAATTGATAGAATTCTGTGGTGTAATCATCAACGGTTTTGCTGCCTTGTTTCAGATTCTGCAATCTCTGGTACATAATCCTCTGGAAATTATATGGCAAAAAGGTCGCACGTAGATGCTTTTTCATCTTCTCCCACGTCTCAATCTTCGACTTGCCTAATCTCAAGCGTGTCAATTTCGTCTGCTGCCACCATGCTGTGGCCCTATCACGAAATCGTGTTGCCACCAATTGCACACGCTTATCATCGGGAACCCCTTTAAATTCTAATATCTCCTCTACCGTAGCCAACCAATCCAAAAATTCCTCCGGTTGGAGAGTGCCATGAAATTCTGGAATCTCAGTCCTCATACCCATCTCCCAGCGTCTGTAATCTTCCTCAACGCGTGGCCTACCACGTCTACGTAGCGATTCGTCGTAAAAGCTCTCAACAGCAGACGACATCTCATCATCGTCATCCTCAAAATCTTCACCTACCCTCAGATTAGGGTTAGGGTTACGGTTAGGATTAGGATTAGGATTAGGGTTCCTACCTCGGTTCTGATTCATCGCAAGCGCCTCCACCCTCTCTGTGATCTGGGCTACTGCAGCATCCAGTCGCCGATCGATCATCTGTCCTATCCTCTGCTCCAATCTCTCATCAAGCATAGCTGCAATCCTCTGATCCAAGTTTTCACGTTCATGAATCTCATCTATACGTCGCTGGTTAACCTGTCTGCGAGGCGCCATCGTTACTCCTGGAACGAACGCAGCTCTGATACCAACTGACGCAGCGGAATACGAAAGAGGTTATCGCAAGACGTTGATTCGCGCACGAATGCCCGGCTTGTGATCTTCAAATACCAATTGATTCTAAGAATACCTTGATATTTGGCATCAAAAAACGAAATCTATTCAAGATGTCGAATTCTGGGAAAAGAGAGAACACTCTCAATAAAATTTCATTCAAAAAACAATCTGTTCTGTCTCTTCTGTAACCCTAGAATATATAATATGCTATTTTTACCAAAAAAGGAAACTATCTAAATAATACCTAGGGCGAAAACAAATGAACGGACGAGATTAATGCCACAGACGGCATATAAAAACGATTATCCAATGAAAAGATAAGACATAAAGAAAAATTACTAAAAATAGTAAAAACGCGGTTTTGACGGCCTAAACGAAGGAATTTGGCCGAAAACGGGCTTAGGTCACGAGCGAAGCTGGTGAGTTCTGTCCGTTGGATCGTTTCCCTTCAGAATATGTCCCGCTCGGTAAAATCCAAAACTCCCGAAATTACGAAACTGCCATTATCATCAAATCCTATGCCATTTCTCCAAATAATTATGTGCTATCTTTCCACTGCATCACCATGAGAAGTGTATAAACCTAGTTCATGAACCCCTGCTACAACCTTACCATTTGACAAGAATTTTAGCCATTTTTGGGTCTTCTCCAAGGTATCGTCTCCCATGATCACTAAACTACTAAACACGAGACAAGTCATACGATTCTATATAACTTATATTAGTATAATATAGTATGAGCATTAGCATTGGAGAGTGAGATAAGACCAAAGCACATTAGGTCAGCTTAACACCAGTTATGGACAATTCTTTACTTTGTTTTGTTATTAGTTTAGCAGTCCGTTTGGTTCATTGGTTTCACGTCAGTTTGTTATCTGTTTCATATCTATTTTAATAAGATTATCTGTAAAAAAAAAATAAAAAAAAAAAAATTTTTACTCATATATAATCAGATACAAATAAAATACTGATGCAAAACAGATACAAATAGAAAAAAACAGACCATCGAAACAGACCCTTGCTTATTTATTTATTTTCCCGATCTAGATGCATTGTTTATAATTGCGTCCTTATCATAATAAAATGTAACGCAAGTACGTGTATATGCTAATATGAAATTAAAACGAAATGGATTATATACAAGATAATATTAAAATGTCACATTTTAAATAAATATAGATCAAGTATGGAAATAGTATTGACAAGAATTAAAAGAAAATGAAATAGGATATCTAAAGCAACCCCACAATTTATGGGTTGATATTACAGGATTTATTTTTCAAGTGATGTCATGACAGTATTTTAATTTGAATTTGACAAATAGTACTTAAGGATAACACTGCCGAAACCAATTGGAATTTCGTAACAGATCCAAATTAACTTTTTGGGCCATTTAGATTAAAAGTCACCTGACGTCCTGGAATGGACACCATAAGTTCAAACTTCAAAGCTTTTGCTGTTAAACAACCCATAGTTTTTGGTGGGTTGTTGCTGTTGTTTATTATTAAGAGCCCTCGGCAGTTACGTACGATCCTACGGGCCTCAGCCCGTCCATACTGAAATGGACTTGGCCGACCATCATTGGTGAGTGAATAGTGATAATCTAGAATGGTAAGTCAGTGGAGCTCGCGCAGCATGCGAGCTTAATTAAGGACAACACAAATACTCCATCAAACTTATTTAAGTGCATAATCTTATTTATTTATTGATTTTTTTCTCAAAAGCTAATACAAGGAGACTCAAGTAATGCAAGTCGGTAACACATCCACTCACACTTTATTTTTACCATTGCTCTGTCGAATTCTTTTTTCACCAATAACTTATGCGCCGAAGTGATCCCATGGAGAAACCCGAACTTTTCTACTCAAAATTTCATTGTCTCACGGTCTGAAAGTACCCACCGAAGGTTCTACAAGTCAGTACTTTACTGGCAGAAGTCTAAAGCAAGTAATAAGTATACGTGGTTGTATAGATTTGAGGGAAGTAGTCACATGAGTGTTGTATAAGTATCGCAATACACATGATATGCGAGGAGTGACACGTAATAACACATTAAGGATATCAAAGAGAAGTAAAATAGGGAGAAGGAATAGATAGTCTCAATCATCTCAAACACACTTATGGTGGAGGAGCTATCAAGCATCAAACCCCATGAGTAATGATGAACAAGTGTTTTGATCTCTTAAGACAGGATTTCAGTAGTACCTCGGTGTTTTTATCCAATTTCTTCCTTATGAATGAAGAGAGACTAGGTGTATTTATAAAGCTTGACCATCAATATCATTTGTCAGATCACGTTAACAATCGATGACCAAGATGAGTTTTCTTTTAGTACATGAGCCTACTCCAAACCCACCATGTCAAAACTCTTTTGATCATCCTAAATAAGGAACTAGACTCACTGGCCTTGTCACTTAGCCCACGAGCCAAGCCTAAATAATTGAATAATAATATTTATATTTTTAGACCCATTTATGATATAACATTAAAAATTCTCGAAAACTTCAAAAACATATAAGGTGGGATGAGAGGCTCACTGACTTGTCTAAACACTAGCAAGTTTCATGTATTTTGTGTTTTGGTTTCATTTGACATATAAAAAATGCTTCATTGTATTTCATGCTTGGCAATCGTATGCAGTCTCCTAGAAAAATTGTCTCCGACTTATTAAGATAACTCAATGGTGCAAATTCAACATTTCATTAACTTGTGGTGTGTGTGTTCCTTCATTTGGAGAGAGTTTTTCATGTAACGCTTCTTTGAGTCTCCAATTCTTTTGTTATTTGTTTATTTATTTTTATTGGATAATGAGTGTAATCCTTTTATTGAGTATATATATTGCATAGGTTCGGATTCCACTTTTAAAAATCAATCTTTCATTTAGATACTCAAAGAAATGTTCAATTTCCACTTGTTTAGTTTGAACAATGTCCGTAAATATTTTTAAATGTCTTGTAAGTTGTTAACCAGCTGTAGGCTACACTTTCATTTTTATTTGACCAATGGCATCATCATATGGGGTTGTTGGTGCTTAAAATTGACATACTATAAACAAAAGGGAGGAAAAAAAAGAAAGTGAATGACCATTCTTATCAATGGACGCGGGTCCAAACCAGTTTAGAATAGGCCTAGACCCATTTATTAGAAGTATTTTTGAAGATGTATATTTATTATATACTAGTACATCCACTTTAACTTGTAAAGTTATGAATGTAGGACTAATAGCCCTCAAGATACAAATAACTTCCACAAAACAAAAATCAGTCCTATAGTGTTAAGAAGTACAAAAAAAAAAAAAAAAAAAAGGGCTAAAAGTCTAAATAAATGGAATTAGACATCATTTAATAACATTTATATTTGTTCACTTCGTTGTAATTGCAATTATATTACAGTCTTATTTCTTACGAATAGCTATTACAACGTTTAGTTCATTAAATAACGATTTTACAATAAATCCCTATTACATAAAATATTAAATAGTCATTCTTTATTTAAATCTGAATACTAATTCAATGCTGCAACTATCTTTTTTTTTATTTTTTAAAATGCCACTATTTAAATAAAAAAATTAATAAAGAAAAATCCTATTACAACTCTATTCCATTCCTCAGTAATAGGAATCCTAGTATAGTCTTATTCATTCAGCGAAGTAAATAAGCCATTAGGATCTGTTTGTTTCATCTTTTTTTACTCATTTTGGTATCTTATTTTTATCATTTTCAAATAGTTGCCTGTCAATAAACAGATACAGATAAAAAAACAAATATTTTTACTAAAAAATATATCAAACAGGTCATATATAAATAATATGATTAGATCCAGATAAAATACAAATGAAAATTAGACAATTCAAACAAACCCTTAATACTTGTATTGTCAATAACAACTCATTCATCATGAATATTAATAAATTTTCACTATTCACATGAAAAGCAATTAATTTTTTTTTATTTACATTTATTTTTCTTTGCTTTTTTATTTTTGAATTTTTTTTTAAATGAGCCAACCCAAGTTAACCCATTGGGTCAACGATTTTGGGGACTGACCTATTAATGACTTAGCAACATATTGGGATATTTGGCAATTCATGACTTACATAGCTAGATATAACTCTAAATATTGCATTTTATCTTTAGAAATTCAATAAATTCACAAATATCTCCAAAAAGTTTGAAATAACATTTCTAAATTATGACTTTGGTGTATAAACACCCTTTATACCTATCAATATGCACTTTAACATTTTCTAAACTTTGATTTTAGTGAATATTTATTAAACTAAAAATCCCATGTCCTTCCTAATTTATCAAAGCTTAGAAAGCTATATGTAACATTTGAAAGTTTAGGGATATATCTATATTTATATGAAATTTTTAGGGATTATTTGTATATTTTTTTTTCAAATACAAGAAAGCTTTTCCATTCGCATACATTTTTCATTAATAATACTAGATACGAAAAGTTTTTTTTCTATACATGTTAGGGAAGTTTCATGGTCCATCAACAAGATGTCCAATCAATCATTTCATCATTAAATAAATATAGTAATTGGTGCATGCTTGGATATAAATCTAAATGTTTAAATAACTGACCAATCATAAAATTTTCAAGCATGTTAGGTACAAATATGGCAACCATGGTAGATAATTACAACTATAGCAATTACACCCAGTATCATGAATCATCGAGGTCAATTCCCAATGGAAGAATAGATAGAATAAGACTCGAAATAGTCTACAAGATCATATAAGGATTTGTTTGGATGGTCTATTTTTCATCTGTATCTGTATCAAAATGATATGTGTAAATATGTTCGATTTACATCTATATTTGATCTATTTGATCTTTTCATGAGAACTGCCAACTTTTTTTTATCTGTATCTATTTCTTGATAAACAATTTGTAGAAAAAAAGTTTAAAAAAGTGTTTATATCTACAAAGAAAGCTAGTCAAATGGACCCTAAGTCTAACATGACAATTTACTTAGACATTGATTGATTTGAAGGAGGAGTCGTCATTGGTTGGTCAATTGTTCAGCCTCTCTCTTGCTGATGTTTAGCTTTCCTGCCTCTCCATCCTGGTGAAGTCACTTATTAAGTTAAGATTACATTTCAAAAATGTGAAATGTTCTCAAGTACCCTTTAATGCTGAAATTGATAACACCTAAAAAACCTCAAGCCTTTGTGGTCATAATTAATCATGGAAGTTCATATATATATATATATATATGTTTTGGGAATTTTAGAAAATAAAAATATGGAAAGTGGAGAAGATACTTGAAATTCTACAACATCCTTTTGATTAAAGCTCAATTGAATATTCTACAACCCTTGCATTGAAATTCGTTACTCTTCTTTAATACCAAAATTACTTATATGCTTTACATGCTAATAACAGTACTTGAATTTTGTAATGTTATCTTAACTAGGTTAAAATAATGTTTGATTTCACTATAACACTGTTGTGTCTGGAATGGAGGAAGTTAGATAAAACCAACAAAGGTAAAGGAAATGGAATCAACTATATGTGTTTGGTTGTTTTAGTTGGAGTGGAAATGACATGATGTGAATGGAAGTGGAAGGAATATGAAGCTCTACTCTTTTTGGTTCTATCATGCCCCGAGGGTGCCTTAGTAGTAGTATGTAAGAAATACTTCAATACTTCAATACTATTACTGGTCAACCTTCAGAGAGTGATATATTTTCAGTCAACAGGATCTTTTAGTTGATTAGATAAGAAATGACAAATACATGTAAATCATAAATTAGTAAATAATTGTCATCACAAGTAAAGGATATCATAATGATATTTTAGACCATATAATCTTTCCATAAGTCTCTAAATACATAACTGATAAACCATATACTAACTAATCTATACAAGAAATAGTAGCAAACAACTTATCCCGATTTGACCCATGGACATCCAGCTCCCAAGTTCTTACCAGGACCATGCTCCTGGATGTAATAAGTTACGGTCGTAATATAAACTTGAAAAGTCTTTAGGAGTGTGAGCGAAACCACGGGCTTAGTGAATAACCAAATCTTACCACATATCAAACAAATTTATTAACAATCATATGAAATGCATCAATCAACTATATGCACAATTATAAGCCTGGATAACCCGGAATCTAAAGCAGGATGAAGATTTATGCCCTCTCATTAAGGTTGAAGGAACACAATACTATGACCACCTACCCAGGAGAGACTAAGCATATAGGAAAACAACAATACTCACTTTAATTATCACTTTAAATTTATCATATCTTAACACTCATATCTGTTTTTAGCCTTAAAAACTCCACTAAGTGTTAGTCATTCATAGCAATACCATAAGTGGCGTCCTTCATTTACCATTTAGTTTCTATGGTACCAACATAACAAAGGTAATCTTGCATAGAACTAATAGCCTTTTTGCTCAGATAAACCAAGCATTTCTAGAGATCTAAAACACTAACACGTAGTAGGCTTCCACTTACTCAAATGCTGCTTATGCAAATTGTGCAATGCATATTCATTTCATTTATGGTACCAATATTTTTTAATCAAGTTTAAGGTGATCAATCATTATACAGTCAAGCAATATGCTATACAATCAACGAGTTCATATAGAATTCTATTATCACTATTATTAAAGTAGCATAGTAACCAACAATTCATACAATAGACAGTTCACGTAAACCCATACAGCAAAATCTTGTTATTATCTTTCATTTAAGATAAAGCTAAGCTACAAGTACAAATAATGTAATAAGTCTGAGTTACTCACCTACTCATCCTGACTAATTGTAATAGTCTTCAGGGAAATCCTCAATAGTGTCAAGATCACCTATTGAAATGAATTAAATATTCATTAATTAAACATATGTTGTATAACTAAACTTCTACGAGTGTTCTAGTGTCCTATACTGATATTTTATTACCTGTATTGGTCTTTTAATGGCCTTATGTAACGATATTATTTAATATTATTTTCATTTTGTTTTTCTTGATCTTATTTGGTATTTATATTTTTATTGGATAGTTGTAGAGTTTGTATTCAGTAGATCATTATTTTATCATTACTGTTATTATTACTTTTATATCGTTCCTTAGTTGACCTATTATGGTAATCAATATTTATTTTTTTATTATTTAGTTTCATCGTGTTTCTTTTTATCTGACTTTATGTTATTGACGTTATTCATAATTTGAGCTTATTTAGATTTTCATTCTTATATATTTATCTATATAAGATAAGTATATGATAATTATCGTAATATAATCTTATTTGTTCAAAGTGTTCTCTATTTATAACATTTATTTAAAGTTTTAATACTTAACTATTATTTAATTATATTAATATTAATATTTTTATCTAAAGCTTATGTTTTGTTCTTCTCCTTCTTTTTCCTTTTTTTTTAATATAGATATGTAATCAGTTCTATTTGAAACAAACTTTTCTAAGAGGAAATTTATATGTACATCGGCATCCTACGTTGCCAGCGTTGAATTCCAAGATGTTGGTATTCGTGTAAATTTTACACGTTCAAATTTCTAGTGTACACTAGCTTTGAAAGCCGCCAATGTACAACATATGCTGGCTTCAACACTGCTGGTGTTGAATTCTAATTTGTCGGCATTCGTTTGTTTTATGTAAAAAAACTATTACGTAGCTACTTTTTTCAGTGTACGCCGTCTCAATACCGCCAGCGTTGAGCACATACACTGTCGGTGTTGATACTGTTCATCTTCTTCTCTGATTTTCCTTTGTTCGAAACTTAAATTTCTTATAATATATATGTATTATACTTATATTAAAACTTCTTCTAAGTGTTTACACCTACTTTACAAGTATTAAATATGATATATCTCTATCTACAACATCTAAAAATCTTTGCACATATGATTTTTCATAATTCATATACTTGAAATTAACATAGCTAGGGTTTAAGGAAAACTTACGTTGTTTGAGCTGGTTTGGTGTTGTTATAATTCTATTTTTGGTCTAATACGAACCTTTGTCATTAAAAACATTATTTAAGACACTGTTTAACACTTATACTAACTAAAAACGAATTTCTACTTACCTTTCTTTGCTCCTTCCATGAACTTGTTTGATGTGTTAATGGAGGAGTTTATAGGTATTTTTGCTGTAGATTTAAGTTGTTTTTGTGTGCTGTGTGGAGCTAGATTTTTATGCTTGGTTTGATGTGTTTTAAATGGTTTGTTTGTTACTAAATGAATGTATATATATAACAAAGGGAAGATAATAACTCAAGCACATTTCCGGCTGAGAAGGAGAAGTTTGTTCCACCAAAATTCAATTTGCATCCCATGTGCATTTGATGAACTATCTACTTGGATGATCTCTATCGGTCTCTTCTTAATTTTTCTTTGACTTCTATTGCTTGTATTGACCCAATTATCCTCAAGAATTCGGCTAACAAAGTTCAAGAAAATCTACATCGTATATCTACTCAAGTTGCACCGAATTCGTGCAAAAATTAATATAATATTATTTATTTAGTTAATTGTTTAAGTCTTAGGGTAGTTTATTAAGTTAAACAAGTATAAATATGATAGTTATTTGAGAGTTCTATCTTAAAAAATTTATATAAAGCATTCACAAATTTTCTAGGTCATTATCAAGTTTAAGCGATTAATTATTTTTAGGATTTTATCTCATTTGGTTAGGGTTTTCTAAGCTTAATAGAATAATTTTTGTTTCAGTCTCTAATAGCTTTAGAATTATCTAACTGGAATAATAGTGTGATCCAAATATTTATTTTAAGTTTATATTATGAGTTAGGGATTTGTTTTTGTTCTTATCGTGTAGTTATAACCCTAATGATTTATCCTTAAATTACCGTTTTCTAACTATAAGCTTTATCATTTATTGACTTCCTAATGCTCTTGGAATCTTATTTAAATTATTTCTATATTTTAGATTTTCAATATTGGTTGTTAACTTTGATATCTGTTACTATCTATAGAACTTTGATTTAGGGTTTGAAGATATATATAGTTTTATAACTACTTGTGATTTTATTCTAAGATCTTTGTTGAGTCCTATATTAACTTTATATTTTCTATATTTTTATTTCTATTCATTTCTACTTGTATGAAAATCTCGGGGTTTGCAGGTTCAGTTTTGGGAGAAAATATACTTAAAGTAAGAGAAAATAATTAAAATGACAAAAATATCCTAAAAGCAAATTAGAATAAAAAAAAGAGAGATATTTTAGTCTATTACTTACTTGATTTCCTTTCAATTATCTTATTATTCTAACCAAACAACATAAGAAAGCAAAAGTTTCATCTCAATTCCACCTTATAAATCCAAATAAGAAATAACAACAACAGTTCCTTTTTTTTTTTTTTTCATTTCCATTCTTTTCCTTTCTATCTGTTTCTCTTCGTTTCTTATTTCGTTAAGATTGCCAAACATAGTTTAAAAGAGTGAGTGAGTAATTTTATTAAGGAAAATCATATAAAAAAATCAACGCTTTGAGCGATTGAAAAAATAAATTAAATTTTTTTAAAGTAAGCCAAATATCCGTTGAGAAAAATTAAGGAAAATTAATGAAAAAACTATACAAACATTGACATCTCATTTTATGAAACTATGTAAATATTGATAACTGAAAACATTAATTTCTTGAATAAACTTACATTTCAATATGTAAAGGGCCATTTTGTAATTGGGCTTTTGGCCTAATTTAATGCCATGGGCCAGTCTTTTGGGCTAGTGACAGAGCTTAGAAGACCAAGTCCAATAAGGGATATTGTAGAAAGATTCAACCTGGTAGGCTTAGAACAGAGATTGTCGAATTGGTTTATTTTGCTCTCAACTTAATTTGGTTTTCTAGTGCACGAAAAGTAGACTTCAAAATTAAGGAAAATTAATTAAAAAACTATACAAACATTGACATCTCATTTTAAAAAACAATGTAAATATTGATAACTTAAAACATTAATTTCTTGAATGAACTTACATTTTAATATGTAGAGGGTCATTTCTGTAATTATGCTTTTGGCCCAATTTAATGCCATGGGCCAATCTTTTGGGCTAGTGATAGAGCTTAGAAGACCGAGTCCAATAAAAGATACTGTAGGAAGATTCGGCTTGGTAGGCTCAAAACATAGATCATCGGACTGGTTCATTATACTCTCAACCTAATTCGATTTTCTCGTGCACGAAAAGTAGAGTCCAAAAGTACCTTTGTAGGTTAAATTGGGCATTATTTGACTAAAATAAGTCTTAAGCTATATTGTATTGAAAAAAAGGCTATCGATCCTTAGGAATGATCCAAAGGCTACCATCAACTTTCAACATCTATAAATATCTCTTCTCATTCAAAAGGCTTTCTGCATATTTCTGATCGAGAGCAACGCGAAAACTCTATCGAAATAACTCCAAAAAGAATCAAAGCAACCACTTCATAAGAAAGAGTCCAGAACGATTAAATCTATCTGATTTAATCTTTTGTCATACTCGCGTAATCGAGAAATGGATTTACCTGTTCCTCCTCCCACGCCTCTCTTTGTGACATCCTATACGTATCATCAATTTATGACTTCTTTCAAGTCGACTACCAAACCTAT
This sequence comes from Combretum micranthum, assembly GCA_024138025.1. Taxonomy (NCBI): domain Eukaryota; kingdom Viridiplantae; phylum Streptophyta; class Magnoliopsida; order Myrtales; family Combretaceae; genus Combretum; species Combretum micranthum. The sequence goes on along the minus strand of JAMXBD010002718.1, from coordinate 52,455 downwards.
CGCACATGATTGGCCAGTTATAGCAACCCTAGACACACAATATTAATACTTTTTGATATAATCCTAATTCTATGATATCTTGTATTTATAGTTTTTTGATATAGTAACTTTGTAATATTCTATACCTACCATAAAGCCTATATTATTGTATATATGATCCAAATTCCAAACTATTCTATATAGATTTATAAAAAAATTAATTAATTAATAAATGACACCAATGTCATATTCTTTTACCAAGAAACAAGAAGAAATATTGTATTTTATGCTCTACCTAAAAAAAATCACCTCTACAAAAACTGTAAGCTTAAATCCTTCCACCTTACCCTTGTTTCTACTATTTAATTTTTTTCCCCTTCTAACTCTTCTTTGTCCTTCTCCATTGTGAAGTTTAACCGCAATTTAGATACTTTTGACTCATTTCCTTGATCATGCTTCAGCCATATTTTACTTTTAAGTATCTTTTGATTCAATGATATAAATATTATGGAATTCTTTGACAAGTCTTCTATGTAAATATAAAGACCCAAATTCGCTATATACTTTAAACATGCAAATCTAGTCCCTAGCCACATAACCTACAGTGTTACATATAAAGTTGTCCTAAAGAAAGAGTTTATATCAATTGTTTGTCCAAACCTGTTATGAGAACCATTTCAAAAGTATCTCATTTATGAAACATGATACATTATATTACAAAACTTCATTGTCCTTTCACATTAAGATAAAAGGACTTTAATACATACATACATACATACATACATACATATATATATATATATACTTAAGATTTATAAAAACATAGGTTTAAGATCAAACCTATAATAAAATATATATAAGTTTATCAAAATAGCTAACATTTCAGTTACATTGTTCCAAAAACATATTCCTTCTATTCTATTACAAAAGCTTTACACCATCAAGGTCGGGGTTCCTAATCATTCCATTCATCCAAGAAGTCCTTAAAATCGGTTCCATATCCCAACTAACTATAAAACTCATCCTTATCAGCACATGAAATAGAAGATCATAGGCCAAAGGCCTAGTACACAAGTAACACAAACACATATGAAGTGACACGTACACTTAAACTATATGCAATGCTTCAACCATCAATTTATTATATAATAATTAAGTTTGTCAATCAACAAAGGAGTGTTCAAACTCCGAGATAAGCCATTAAGAAGCTGGAGATCCTAAGTAATAGCAGCTGCTCAGGGGGTTGATATAGACAGCCCGAATACCTTATATCTAACTGAAATGAATAGTAATTTCATCTAGGGTTAATAGTCATTATTTGACTTTACTTAACTTAATCCATAATATCACTTAGCTCAACCGGTCTCATAAACGTAAACTAAATCATATTATTGCTTCTTAAGAATAAGCAAATGTTATACCGATACTATTATCCCTATCAATTATCCGTTGAGCTACTAATAAATTGTCAAATTACAATGACAGGGGTAGCTTAGGTGCCTAAACTACCATGTTAACCTCGTTAATAGGGTTGCTGCTGCCCAGACCAGATTCAACGGCAAAAAGCACAATCAATACAAACACTTTTTAAACAATTTTTAATTAATATCAAATTGAAATATGCCTATCCTAAGTAGACATCAACCAGTTACTATGTACATGAAGTATTTTTACACATTTTCACATATCCAACTATATTCTAAGCTCTATATAAGTATCCTATAGCATACTACATGCACTTAACAACTCAAAAGATATATGAGCTTCACTTCTCAACATCAAATAACTCTCACCACATTACTCAACAAAAATAAAATCCTTCATCTCCCACTTTCATTAACTCATGCATAACTCAAAAAAACTTCTACACATACTACGACTTATTCACCACGACTCATCTATCCCCAAACACTTCAACACTTCCATATACTTGTTCAACACACTCCAAAACTCATTTATCTCTATTGATTACATGAATCATCAAACAACTTCTTATCAAAAATCCACTCATCTAGTCAAACACTTATATTACCACCATAAGCTAGTCATCACAATATCAAGAGCTCATGTAACACCATAATCTTACTTAGATCACTAACATAAGATACAAATCACCAAGAAATCCTTATAACATAAAATTCTATTTTCTTGGAGAAATTTAAACAACAAATAATTACATATACTAACAAATCATTACCTCATATCACTTGTTCTTGAGAATTTAACCTTAGTGCAAGCCTTAGGAGGATTGTTTAAGACAAATGGAAGAAGAAAATTAGACTGTTGATGTTGTTGGCATCAATTTGGGAGGTCTATTTTGCCTTTGTAAATAGTCAAAAGAAATGAGTTATGTTTATCCTTTAATTTGACTTTGGGGGCAGCTGGCATTTAGAGAAAAGAGAGGGGCTTCAGCTTGTGTTTGGGCTTAGATTTAGGTCTAATTTGGGCTTAGTTTGCGAGTTAAAGTTTATAAATGCTTAGGCTCCAAAATCTGCTATATTAGGACTTGAAATTGGCTTAAACAAAACAAACACTACAAACACATATGTTAATTTACAATAACACATCAAATTCTCATCAACTAAGCTCTTAACAAAATTCACAATTTAAACAAATCAACATATATATTCAATTAATTATGCATTAAAATTTTGGATATTTCAGTAAATATATTTATATATGTGTGTGTGTATATATATATGCTTCATCAGAAGTGAGGAATTATAAATATTTATTGAATCTTGCCCTAAACTTGCTCTACTGAGCTGCTATGGAGACAATGACATATTTTGCAATAATTTATTATTATTATTATTATTATTATTATTATTTTGTAACATTACTTTAGAAAGCATTACTTCACCAAAATTATGGAAATCGACATAGATTTTCATACTCTAAACCCTAATATTCCCTTGTAATTCATCTTAAGAACATCATTAATCAATTTGAAATTCGTAAATATGCTCAAAGATTGGATTTTTCTTAGTTCATAGGATTTTGCTTCAAAATCTGCAACACATATGATTATTATAAATTCTAAGCAAAAGTATGAAAATTTTCATTTGTCAATTCACTAATTATTACAAAATTTTCTTATTACATGATTGGTTAAAAAAATTAATCACAAGTTATGTATCCACATCCAATTTTAGTATTCACTATAGTAAAAATAAGGTAATTATCATGTTTGATACTTGAAATATAGCAATTTGTTTAATTTACTACCTAAATTTAAAAATATTAATTTGATATAAACTTTATTAATTTTATAATTAACCATTTGAATTTTGCCGAATTTTATAAGTAATTAACAAACTTACTTAGGTTATATTGAATGGTTTTAATTTTTTTTTTTGAGTTACAGATGACGATATTATAGTTAGTTTACTTTATGTGAATAGCTATTTATTCCCTCCTAGTTATACAAAAACCTACTATTATGGTGTTTAATTAAGGGAAATGATAATTTAAAATGAATTATTATTATATAAAATGATGAATAGTAATTGATATCTCCACACCCATGAATTATCTTTCAATGATTTATTTTCTAATTTTGTCATAAATACTCCTAAGTCCTATCTTTAAAATATCATCTATACAATTATTTACTTTTTATAATAATGATAAAGGCATTATAGATTTTTATTTTTACTCTAATAATTACTTATTTTATTTTTTATACATAAATAAACATAGTAATAGCCATTACAACTTAATTATATTCTTGTTGAATTAGAATTTAATTCCTTCCTTATTTCATATTATGAAGTAAATGAGCAATTAAACTTTAAAATTAATTAAAAAATAAGTATAGTTGAGCTATTAAATATGATATTTACTTAAAAAAAAAAACCAACTTACCAATAAGATCACGGTATAGTATTTTAACATATGGACATGTGGGTAGTATTTATTTTAAAAACCACTCACTATATTGTCCATGTATTAGTATAAAGTTGAAAGTTACACACCATATATATATCTATGTAACGTGTAATAACTATCCATATTTTTCCCTGATCTTAAGCTCCCTATATTTCTGGCAGAGCGCATCCGCAATCGTCGTCTTAAGGACTACTGTTCATCCATAGAGTGTTGCAGAGATTTATCAAAAGTATGCTGCATATAGCAAAGACCATTTGGAGCAAAATCTGCATCACCAATAGCCATGATAAGGGCCTATGTCGTCGGCCTAGGATTTTAGATGAGTACTGCTACTTTATTCTGACGATAGAAAACTTCATTATAGTGTTATTTATTTTGAAAAGGTATTATGATATTTAGTTTATAATTAATATTGATAATTACAATAAAAAAATTTGAATAATTATTCATTACTTAAACGTATAAATGATAATTTATATATTATGCTGGAATTAATTTTAACGTTTTTAAATAAATGGACAGTAATCTTCGGAAACTGCATTTCAAGGTATGGCATAGGGCATAAACTCATATTTATCATGATACCGAATATTTTTTACATGGGTAAACTTCTATGTACTCCGAAAATTGTAAAAGTTTCACTAAATAATTAAATTTCAAAGAAAAAAAAAGTACCCAATCCAGTTGGATATATTTATAACCCATTTATTAAAACAATGCTTGGTAAAACCAATTATAGTATATATCATGACTCTAATTTAAATCAATATTTGACTCATGTATATTTTATCCAAATAAATTATACCAGAATGTCATAATATTTGAAAATAAGTTTAGTTGAGGTTATAGTGTTTCAATTGGTTCATTTGAGGTCACCTCGTTTGGAGAAGTAAATCAATTGAGATAACTATTTTAATATGTGTTAAAGGAAAAATTTTAATTAAAACTCAGGAAATTTGCTATGATGTGACACGTGTTAATAATTATCTCAATTAACTCATTTTCCTAAACATTCTAACCTTAAATGAACCACTCAAAACTAGGGCTATAAACGAGTTGATACAATACCAAGCTGAAACTCGACTCAAATAAAAAACTCAAAGCTCGAGCTCGACTCGATTTAATACTTGATAAGCTTGAATTTGACTTGATTAATCTCAATTATTCTTTTAAATATTAATTTGACTATAAAGAGTATTTAATACTCGATAAACTTAAACTCAACTTGCCTCCATTTAATACTCATTTAAGCTCGATTAAATTTGCAAGCTCATCAATCCAAGTATTTTAAAGCTTGAACTTGAGCTTGATAACTACTAGAGCAACTTGAACTTGAGCTCGACTTGATTATAAGCGAGTTAAATTCGAGTATTCGCCGAGTTGAACTCGAATAGCTGTGAGTCGTCTTGACTTATTTATAGCCCTAATTGAAATTTTGTAACCTCAAATGAACTTACCCCATAATGTTCTAACCTTCTGGTATAATTTACCTTATTTTATTTTGTTATTATTTACGTTCTTTAAGATTTTCATTATATTTGTGTTTATATGATTTATAGTTTTATGTAATATTAACTTTCTATAAATATATTATCATTTTAGGTACAAATTATTGTAACTTTAAAAGGTGAATTACATGAGAAGATTGAAAATATACTAAGAATACTTAAGAGAGGAGATGAATTGAGTATTTACTCAAAAATTCGAAATAATTAATTTGAAATCAACAGATTAAAAATAAAAGAATTTGTAATGGATAAATAAACAATAAATATAATGTATAAATTAAAAGAGAGAGATCGAGAAAATCAACCCATGAATATAATGTGGAGTTTGGCCCTTTGCCTATTCTCCATGATCCGCCGAACGCCTCCAACGAGGACTTCACGATTATTCGCTCAAGAAGAGCAATACACAATTAATTCCACTTTAGGGAATAAAATATTTCTTGTACTTTACTAGATGCTCTTTTAAAGATTTACAAGTAAAGAAACAGAGCACTAGTAATATTTTCTCTCTTACTTAAGATTTACAAATTGTTGAATAAGAAAATAGAAAATTAAGTATAAAGACTAGTTTTTTTGTTTGCAAATGAAATCCCTAAAGATGGTAAAAAACTTATTTGAGAATCCAATCCAAGGAGTATTTATAACATTAAAAAAATTAAAGATCCGTTAGAGATAATGTCTGTCAGACAGTTGTAGTAAATGCAAGCAACAATCGAATTTTTGCATCATCGGTTCACTGGTCTCAGGACTCTCTGAATTGCTAGTTCATGGTTTCCAAGAGTTGCACCTTAAAAAAACCTTTGTTGTACCTCAAATATAGCCCTCGATAACTTTGGCTTCCGAAGGCCGATCCCATATACACCAGCTACCTGATATGTGTTTTTCCTATGTCGCGCCTTAGTTTATTCTCTTCGAGCCTTGCATCGAACCTCAAATTTTAGGCACAATGTTTGAATATGCTTGATTGGCTCGCCAGTGATCCTACAACATTAAATACAGCATACCCACACAAGGCATATCTATATTTTATATTCATCAAGATCATAACATTTTGTACTCATCAAAATCACAATTGATATAATTTATTTTATCAAAGATATTAATATTTGGAGATAAATTATTATAAGATATTAACATTTTAGGTAGTTAAAAAAAAAATCAAGATTTTACAGAGTGAGTTAAATAAAGAATCAACATTTCAAACAATTTATTTAAGGTATCAACGTTTGAATTTTTTTATTGATTTTCCATAATTTTCCTTGATAGTTTATTATAAATATCTCATTTGACTCATTTTTGCAAAACGTTGATTTTTTTTCTTAATCACTTAAAATGTTGACATCTTAAATAAAATTTATACCAAATGATTGTAATTTGCCCAAATTTTAAATAGAAAACCTATAAAAGAACAAAATATTTATAGGTATCTTGAAAATGAAACCTGTAGACTTTATTACATATGGAGATAGTTTATAGTTTCTAATTTTTGGAACTTGTACCAAAGGATTTGAAAAGCTATATGTAGGAGTGTTCATGGTTCAGTTAATTGATTCGTAGCCCTATTTTTTGAATCTAATCGTAATGATAATTTTTTTAATATGTCGATCTAAAATTGGTCCATATAAACAGTCAATTGTCTTAATGGTTAACCCTTTGTTTCGGTTTTTGATTTTTAACCATTTAAAATAATAGTTATGTAAAATTTGAAGTTAACTGTATTTTTCAATATGTCCTTAAAAAAATTAGAGCATTTTTTTATAATTATATTAAAAACTATAAATTAAGAATATAAGATTCCATTTTTTTAATACATATGCAACAAAGACCAGAATGCAAGAGTTCTTTTCCTTTTTTAGTTTTTTTACACAAGTAAATTAGATGAATATGTATGGTAATAGTTAAGAAAAAATTCACCAAGACAAATGGACCATTTTGGATTCTATCGATATTGAATATATATGGGAACTAATAAAGATAGAAAGCTATACTTGATGCAACTAGTAGTGCTCTTAGTCATAGATTTAACACAATATCTAATTTGTAGTTTACAATTACAATCTTAAGAAAATAAACCACAAATGGCACTTTAGTATTGTATAATAAGGGTTAAAAAAAAATGGAATATGGTTAAAAAAAATTGATAAAATAATTATGAAAAAAAATATGATATTTAATATCTAACTATTTATATGTTTAATAAAATAATTATATAAGTATATTATAAATTAGATATATATAAATATGAACAATTAACCAAAATCGCCAGATTTTGATTTTATAAACTGAAATCGAAACTGAAATCTGAAAAAAATAAAAAATTCAATCCTAAACCGAAACTGATAGACTGGTTAAATATTTTTTTTGAATTAATTTTTTTTTGGTTTCGGCTTGGTTATCCTAAATATTAGATTTTTTTTGCACACTCCTAGCTGTATATTTCCATTCAAACTTACTTGAAACCCATTCACCGTATATAATATAATGCCTTTTGCAATTTCTGAGAGAATTGAAAATGGCAAAAGGAAAGCCTAGTAAACAAAAAGAAATAAAAGAAAATGACAAAGATATAACTTGTATTTTGTTGCTTTTACAATTTTACTTTTCCTTTTAACAAAATCATAACTCGTGTTTTACCTCTATCTATTATACATGTCTCTGATTATTTCAAAATTAATTTAGTACAATAATATTATTAAATATATTTAAATAACTTCAAAAATATAAAACATATAAAAAAATAACGTTTAATACCATGATTATCTAAGGTTATGTAGGAGCACTAACGGACACACAAATATTTAAGGATATAGTTAACTAAATTTGAGTTTTGGGGGTTGATAATATGCTCTCACTTTTATAGTGGTAGGGGACCACATAATCACATTAGTTAATTGCATAAGCCATCTTGATTAGTGGGGTTTAAGATTAAAATAAAAAACAAAATAAAATCAATTAAAAATTCGATAGGTTGTAATTGGGCCTGTGATTGACTACGACCCATCAATTCTTATACTACAATACTTTTTTTTTGTTCACTCTAATTAGGTTTTGTTAGCCTCTACCCATTTTAATTCGTTGCCAATTAAGGCTGGAAGCGCTTGCCCACCATCTTAGTAGGCCCCAAGACTATCTCATTAAGTAATGAGGATCTATATGGCAAGAATCTATTTTTCTTTGTTTGTTTAGTTTGGAGAATCAAAATAAGTATAATTTCATAAATTTATTCATATCATTTTATAAGCAAAGATTATTGTAAATGATGCTTTCCTAACTTCGCTTTAATTCCTTCAACCATTTAAAAAAAAATAAATAAATAACAAGCAAACATCGAATTTATTCCAGTTTTGAGGATTTCTAGTTCAAGTGCAATGAAAAATTCACTAGTCACATAGACTAATCTATTAACTTTTTGTATGGCTAAGAACAACCGGAAATTCTATGGTTCTACTATTAATTTTAACGGAACCGATCCCATTACTATTTAACAACTCATACCATATGTAACCGTGATCGAGCTACTAAAATAGTTAATATTCTAATTATCAAATTTAGTGTATTAGTTTTGCACAAATATTTAATTTGATATATAAATTTCAAAGTGATAAATTTAATATTCAATAAAATTTTTACTGTTATTTTTACTACTGTCTTAATACTGTTTACTCTATTTGTCAATGTAGAAGAGGTGATATATTATTGAATTTTTAATATCTCTCTTAACACTATCTAACAGTGATAGATTTTTTTTTTTTTTTTATGTCAGAAAATAAAGTAAACGATGCTAGTAAAATAATATAGATAGCCATGAAACGTTTCATTGAGCATTAAATAAACTATTTTAAAATTTAGGTACCAAATTAAATTTTTCAGAAAAAATTTTAAGTACTAAATTTTACATTTTCCCCAACACAAATGGTCAACAATACATAGATGTGTTGACATAGACACAAAAGGGTCAACAAGATTTTGCTTGGTTCTATTTTAGTAGAACTTCATTTGCCGAAGTGCTATAGCTCACATCTAAGACACAAACCAAGAAGTGCTTTTGTGCGTCTCATTATCACCTATTCAATCATTGGTTATGTATCCCGCTAAATTAAAAGCTTTAGAATGACTATAAAAAATTTCTTGATTTCAAGCTAGATAACTTAGAATTATTTTTGCTGCTTTCAAGTACGACTGGTATGGTTTCTCCATAAAATGACAAATAAGCCTAACTCCATAAATAATGTCAAGCCTAGTGGATGTTGTAAACCTCGGTATTTCTAGTAGTCAAGTAAACTCCGAGTATCGAAAAGCAAAACCCTAATCCAGTTCAGTTTAAGCTTAGTGAGAGAAGCTTAGAAATCCTAATTCCGACTTTCCTTCGGTTTCAAAATAAAAGAAGTTTTATAAAGTAAATGAATATGAATTATTGTTTTAAAGTATATTTTAAACCTTAGAAAGTTTTAAATTCGAGAATTTTTCAATTCCGGGCCTTCCTGAGCTAAGTTATGGAAAAACGTCCCCCGGGACCAGAAACTCAGAAAATATTCCGGAATATTCATTAGAATCGAAATTTTATAAGGATTTCAAAAATATAAATTTTATAATTTTCCGGGCTATAAAAATTACAGTTATAGCCTTTTTCCCGTATTTTCTTTACGACCGGTAAAGTAGATGTCTTGTCTACTATTCACAAGTATAACCTACACTACACACTACACATACCCTATTCTTACATCCTTACAACTACTCATTACAATTTTCTTTCCAAGAAATTTTGTTTCCTAATTAATTAATATAATTATTACATTTTATTACACAAATTACAAATTTTATCAAAATTTCAATTCTCTCTCCCCCTCCTACACACTTGGCCGGTGCACCCCCTCCCAATTTCCCCTCATTTTTTTTATTTTTACTATTTTTATTCAATTAAAACCCTAATCTATTCAATATATAAGCTTATTTTCTCTCTCTCCTCATTTTCACTCTTTCAAATTTTTACAAAGGTTGAAACCCTCTCTTCCTCCTCTCATTGTTGCCGTGACACACATACACCCACACACACCTTCACAACTTTATTTCATCTTTTTTTCTTCAAATCATCCATTAGATGATGATTCCAAGCTTTGTTATTCCTAAATCTTGTAATGACAAGACCATTCTTTGTGTGTTTTCCACTTTTGATCCCAATGAGCATATGCTAGGGACATGAAAACACTAATACAAGAGTATCAAGCCATCACAAGAAGTAGATCTTGTGTTTAAATAAGTTTTTGTTGAAATATCATCTTGTTCATGCATGTAAAGTAGAGATCTTACATGAAAAGTTTATGTTCATGCCATTAGATTCATGTTCATGCACTATAAATGGTAGATCTAGTGTTTAGACACTCATACTTTCATCTACATTTATGTTCATGTGATTATTTGGAGCTTGCATGCATTTATGATCATAAAAGCTTAGCCTTGCATGTATATAGATGTGTTAGATGATAGATCTTTATGGATATAGGACAATAAACTTGAAAAAGAAAAGATTTTGTTAGAAATGCCAAGTGGAAAATTCGGATGGAATTTGAAACCTATTTTAAAAACCCTTGAAACCACTTTGAAACTCATATTTTTCATGAAAATGAAAGGTTTATATAAAAGGTATCTCCAAGGAATGATTTTTACAAGTTAAAGTGAGTTTAGACTTGAGTAATGTGTAAAACAAATGATGGAATTAAAATGGAAAATTTTGAGTTAGTGATCAAATTGTTAAATTCGTAATTTAGAGTAATGCCTACATAAACACGTAGTATTTAAGCTCAAATTGCAAGTTTTATGAGTTAAATGAAGTCTTTAGACAATAGATATAATAAAGCTTCAAATTTTGATGCATTAAACAAGTTTTCTTATAAGAATTATGCAAGAAATGAAATTTTCTAAAATTTGGATTTTTGAGAAAAGTTTGTTTAAAAACATATTTACAGAGTGAAAAATGTGAAATTCTATGCATAAATGAAGGTCATGGATAGTATAGATGATGAAGACTCATTTTTATTTAGATAACAAGTAAGTTTCAAGAATAAAAATCCTAAAACACTAGGAGATGTAAAATCGGGAAAATGGATTTTTAAGAAATGGTTATTGTGGAGTTTTAAGAAATGGTTATTGTGGAGTTTTATAATAATTAAGAGTTCATAATAAAAAATCATCAAGGTCATGCATATATTGAGCTCATTACATGATATATACTAGGAATTCATTCATATTCCATTTATACATGAATCATCAACTAGACACATTTTTATCGATTGCAAAACAATCTTTGGAGATGGAAAAATTTACAGAACAGATCTAATCCCTCTGTTCCGTGACCTTAATGTTTTCAAAACTTGAAAATATTATTAGAAATAGATAGATCTTTCGAAGTAGATAGAGATCGATATAAAATTTGCGAAATTCTGAGCTAAAATGACCAAGTTATAGCCATTTTAAGTTGGAACTTCCGCAAATAGCGAGAATCACGATTTTGTTTAGTCTAGATGTATAGCTTGAATTAGTTAAGTGATGAGATTCTTATTAGGTTATTCTTATTTGGTAGGTGATCCCGAGCACGACGATACCCTACCACCCGACTACTACTATTAAGAGACCGGCGTACCATGGCCGAGTGAGTATCACTTCTTATTTCAATTATTGCTTGTGATTGTAATAATAGTTGCACTAGTTGTTAAGCAAAGATAAAAATAATGTATATGCATGATGGGGATAGTTGGAAATTATATCTGTCTGCTGTTGATATGTAAAGTTGATCTTAAAGAATATCGAAGCCGGGTGATAAATTATTGCTTGTATAGAGATGAGCTAGAGTTGATTGTCTGCGAATATTGCTTGGCCACGTAAAAGAATTTGATTAATTGATTATTAGACTTCAATTAACTGAACCCATTCATATCACTCTGGGGATAGAGCATTAGCATTGTTGGTTAATCGTGATCCATAAAACAAATTGTTGGTTAATCGTGATCCATAAAACGAATTGTTGGTTAATCGTGATCCATAAAACGAATTGTTGGTTAATCGTGATCCATAAAACGAATTGTTGTATAGTTGACCGTGAGCTTAAACGGCGTCGTACCGCAGGATTCGTTAATCTGCTAATCAGAGATGGAGGGCGCAAGTCCATCCACATATGATTTCCGGCTGGTCATATGTTTGTTGAACTCACTTGTTGATGCATTCACTTGATTGGTTAATCACTTGTTTGATTGCTATGTTTTAATTATAATATGGAAGTTTTCACTCACTAAGCTAGTTAGCTTACGCCCCTATAGCTTTTACTTGTTGCAGCATGAATTCATTTGGCTTAGGCCGAGGCAAGCTATAGCTCAGGTACCGGAGCTAGGAGTTTTCTTTAGAAGTTTACTTCGATTTTGTTTAGACTTCCATTGGAAACTAAAGGACTCTGGATGACTGTAATGGACTAATATTATTTTGCGGGGGAATGCCCCTTAGATTTTGTAAATAATTAGTGTTTAGATTATTATCTATGGCTAATGAATGCCACATTAAACTTCTTAACTCCATTGAGTAGAGTATTCTATTGTGAAAGGGACACTTTACATTTATACAAGACCCCTGAGGGCTCGGGTAGAGATTCAAGAGTCTTATATAGTATGTGGTAGACTGGTTACGTTTAGGATACCCCTATGGGGCTTGACAGATGTCAAAAACATAGACTACCCACTATGCTTTTAAAGTAAGTTAGATTTATCAAACTCCACTACTTCTTACTTCATTTCAAGCGTCGTCTACAATGGGGAGTTTAGATTGGTGTAGCTAAATCCATCTTAAATTTCTTCAAGATATTGATAGCATATTTCTTTTGTCAAACAAAATGCCATCATTAGTTTGTTGTACTATAATTCCTAGAAAATGTGACATTAATCCGATGTCGGTCATCTCAAATTGTTGAGTCACAACTTCCTTGAATTCAGTAAACACTGCCTCACAACTTTCAGTAAGATTAAGTCATCAACATATAAGCACTAGATTAAGTGATCGCCATTTGTCCTTGACTTGACATATAAAGTATGCTCTTGAGGCATTTATGAAAACCATCTTGTAGTATGTAGGCATCAATGTGTGAATATCAAGCACAGATCGATTGTTTTAGAACACACAAGGCTTTCCATAGAAAATAGACTTTATCCTCTTCTTCTTTCATCTCAAAGACTAGTGGTGCTCAACACAAACTTTTGCTTCAAGTACTCCATTCAAAATTGTTGATTTTACGTCCAACTAAAGAATTTTCCACTTGTTCTAAGCTACAAGTTGTAAAATCATGCGTATAGTATCCTGAAATTGGGGAAAATACCTCAAATTATGAGGTAGATGGAGAATTTAGATGATGGATTAATGCGGTGGATGGAAGAGGGATTAATGTGATGGATAGGTAGGTGAGTCATTCTTGTTTGCAATATTTTACTTGACTTTGCTTTTAGCTTTTTGGGTCAAACAGGATCATGAAGACAATATTTTATTTTCTTCTCTATTTTTCCATTGCGGCGTCATCCAATTTTTAATGAGCGTTTACACTTATACAAACGAAGTCACTAAAATGTGATGGATCATAAACAAGGAGCACTAACTTGTCAAAGTTAAAATTGAGACACTAAATTGCAAAAATCAATAGTATAAGCACTTAGGATGCCTTTATCTCCACCATCCAAGCAACACCAAGTGAAGCCAACGAAAGTGGCAAATTGCCAGCTAAGGATGACCTTGATCAAAAAATGGCAACTTTTTCAATTTTTTTTTTTATTTATACATCCACGGGATGGTTGTTGATTTATAAAACTTCTAGTGCCCCTAAGACCTGCATGTGTGAGGGGTTTCTGTAAAACTTGACAGGAAAACTCTAGAAGTTAAGCCGTGTTTGTAATCCACAGTATTGATGAATGAATCAATTCCTTTTGTCATTGGGAAAAAAAATGCCAAGATTATAAAACCGTTGTGAAGAAATTGTATAACAAATACTTTTCCATTAGCTTACTTTTTTTTTTATTAAATGTATCAATAATCATGGCATATATGAATAATTTTTTCTCAAGCTTCCTAATTAAATCAAAGTGTGTAGCAATTACAAGCAATATTATGAATCATAGGGAGGTCTGGATTTGATGCTTCACAGTTTCCAACGAAAGAATTGATAAAATAAGATTCCAAATGGTGCACAAGAATCGTCGAAGTCTATCATGATTTATTTGGATATCTACTCGTTCACTTTGTTATAATTGTAATTTTAGCTTTATTCTTTACGAATAGCTATTACGGTGTATTCCACTATGAATCCCTGTTATATAAAATATTGAATAATTATTCTTTATTTAAACTTATGAATGCCAATTCAATGTTGAAACTTTTTTTTTCAAGATACTACCATTTAAATAAAAAATTAATAAGAAAAAAATCCTATTACAGTTCTATTCCATTCTTCTGTAATAAGAATTTCATTATAACTTTATTCATTCAGCGAAGTGAACGAGCTGTCTCATGAGTGCTCGTGACACATACATGCTTAAAATTGTGATTTTTCTCAATTAATGAGATTTTGCTTTAAAATTCCCAGCACATGATTTAAAAAAAAAAAAAAATTCTAACCAAGTTTATGAAAATTTTGGTTGTGAATCCACTGATTATACGTCTTATTTACATGATTTGTTTTACAAAATTCGTAAAAAGTTATATATCCACCTAAACTTTAGTTATTTTTATATGTTAGGAGGGGAGGATTGTTTACTGGGAAGAAATTTAACTAATGTATCTTATAAAGGAAGATACTAATGATTTGACATCATATATAACTCAAAATCTTAAGGTATTAGGTTAATGATTTTTTTTTCTTATGAACCCATCACATAAGTCTTATATTTCTCATATAGGATTTTTCTAACTTACACTTGTATCATAATATTATAATTAACTACAAAAGAATCATTTCGGTATCTAACTTTGTTTTATTTTTGCAATTAGTTCCTTAAATTTTGTTAATTTTTACAATAAATCATATGAACTTTTTCCATATTTTTCTAATTAACTGTGTTACTCGTGTTTTATAAATGACCTCAATTAATTTACAATTAGTAAATTAATACTTTCAAACTCTAAAAATTAACTATAAAAATAAATTAAAGTTTACACATCAAAAGTGAGCTCCAATTTGGAAAATAATATGGTTTCGTCGTTAATTTTAATAGGATCTGTCCGTCATTATCCTAGGGTTACATCATACCTAACTGTGATTCAATCACTAAAATAATTAATATTCAATTATTATTTATTTTAACAGTTAAATAGTTGACTGAACGGTCTCCTTCGCATAAGCTCACAATTTAATTATATAAAATAAAGCGACTGGATAAACATGAAATTAAACTTAGAAAGGGGGAAAAAAAGGAAACTGCATGCTTACCGATGGCCAAATCGCGCCTCTGATCTTGTGCTCTCTATATTCTTGACAGAGTGCACACGTCTCGCAACAAATGTGAGTCGACAATCGCCGCACGGGGAACTTTTAAGACCAAATCCATCCTCAGTTGCTGTCTGTAACAACTACTATTCATCCATTGAGAGCAGCAGCACATCATCATAAAAATGTAGCAAAGCAATTCGAAGCAAATTCTGCATCAACAATTGCGCGTTAATCGTTTTTAATATAGGTTATAAGATAAATCGCCGTACCAAAGCCTTGCTTAGGTTTTAAATGAGTATTATACGTCAAGGAACAGGTTTAGATTTTAAGTTTTAAGAATATAGCTTCGTGTTCATGTTATACCCTGTTTAGAATTGAAAGTATATATATTAAAGTTTTTTATTACAAAGTATCCCATTATTTTTTAATATGTGTAGTCTACCATAAAAAGTAAAAAGTTTGCTAATAAATATTAATTAAATTTGAAAAAAAAAATCATTCAATCTAGCTTTATATATAACTCATTATTTTAAACCAACATTTGGTAAGACCAATTAAACATATATCATAAACCTAATTTAAATCAATATTATATTTTAGTTTGTTATCATCTATTTTTTCTTATTGTATTCATTGTCTTAATGTTTTATATGATTAACAATTGACAGTAATATTGACATTTTATAAATATATTATGATTTTAGCTACAAATTCTTGTTACTTAAAATGGGAAAAAATGCATAATTTTTTTTTTTAAAGATAAAGTATCGTAAAACTTGTGGACATCAGTCCCAAGATGGTTTCAAAAATCACAAGGTAGTTCTAGCTCGTAATTTCAAATTTTTGGAAGCTACCCTTAGGGGTTGGAAACATGGCATGTTTCCACTCTACATGCCACAAACTCATTCACTATTTTAAGAGGAGAAAATGGTAGAAATGAAAGTAAAGTAAAAAAAAAAATCAGGGAAAATTACAAAGACATAACTTTGTATTATTATTTTTGCAATTGTACATGTCATAGAACAGTTTTTTTTTTTTTTTTTCTAAATTTTAAGAACTTGAATTTATAATTCATGAGTATTTTATTACCTTGTTTAATCAAGTATTAATAATATTATATTGTTTAATTAATAATTTTAATCTAGCCTACCTAACTCACAACACTTAAATAGTAATCAAATATAGGTCACAAATTTGTTAAAAGAGATTAAAAAAAAGTACAATTTAGATGAAAGTAGAAGTGTCAAAACAAAATCATGTTTTTTCCCCCCCTCCTTTTTCTACATGGAGTATAATGAGGTAGAAAAGATTTCAACTCGGTCTATCTCAATGAGAGATCGGATTTCATATAATACAAGTGTCCTGGCTTTATAATTTTATCTATAAAAAAGTAGGACTATTTTCTTTATTTGATTAATATTGGAGAATCGAAATAAGTATAATGTAATAGACTTATTCGTATCTTTTATAAGAGAAAATTATTATGAGTAATGCCTTTTTAATTTTCAACCATTTAAAATGAAAAAAAAAATGAAGAGAAAATAAGCGCGAAGCATATCAAATTGATTCTACAATTGGGGATTTCTGGATTAAGTGAAGTAAATTATCCACTAAAATAGACTAATCTATCAACATTTTGTTTGGCTAGGACATTATACCAAAATAAAAATGTCGTGCTGATAAAAATTTACCACTTTTCTCCTCATCATCCATCACGTCTGCGATAAGTGAAAAGGTTATACAAGGACAAAATGCTGTCATAATGGCTGCCAAAATTCACCAATAAGGAAATGATTAGGAGGAAGTTTTGCATTAGTGCACCTTGATTAAAAGAAAGGCATTTCACCTAAAAAGTAATATTAGCACTAATTTAATATGGACAAGTATAAGTTTAACTAAATCATTTATAGTTTAAGTGATTTTGTTTAATCAAAATTTTTATGTTTTGAATAGGTTATTAAGTTTCTTATATTTATATTGTAATTGATATATTAACTATTTTAATAGTGTAATCACTACTAGATATAGATTTGAATCATTAATAAATAACTAATGGGACCAGTCTCATTTTGATGATAGGATCATAAAATTTTTCTTATATCATCGTATCATAAAGTTCATGCTCTCCATATCCTAGAAAAAGGGGACAAAATTCACTTTGCAAAAATGTTGTTTTTTTTTTTCACTGTTTTAGCAACTATCACCTTACATATCAGTATTTATATTTTTAAAACTGTGTACCTATTATTAATGCATATAATACAATGAAATAATATTACGAAATATGTCGAATTAAATACTATGATAAAAATACCTAAATAATGAAAAAAAAATAATGAAACAGCCTAATAAATAAATAAATAAATAATCTTCCTGGGCCTTTAGTCAACTACCACAAAGGTAAGGGGATGCTAACCAAGATTGTCTTAGAGTGGTGAATGGGTTGTAGGGTTGGCAAAATCCACCGCTATGAGAGAATGCAATCTACATAAGGTGGTGGGGGTGATGCTCCTCTGGATGGCTCTTAATATCTAAAGCAGAAAAAGAATTTTGGGCACACAGCTAAACTATATTGCCTCTTTTTCAAATTTAGGGATGGTCGGTTACCACCAAAGGGACAATTTGCAGCCAACCACTTTCAAACAGCCTTAGCTCTCTCAAGGGTTAGAGTAGCTAGACAAGGGTTTCTACTTCCTCCTACACTAATTTTAAGATTTTGTGACAAATCAAATGTGACACATTGAAATTAGTTGTAGTATAAAACATTTTAATAGGACTCAAAAATTGTATCATAATACATGATATAATAGGAAACATATTTAGCAAAACATGGATTTAATAAAGTTTCAAATTTGCCTACTTTTTTATTTCTATTTTCCCTTTCGAAAGTTTATCTTTCACTTTCCCATTTTCTGAGTTTTTATTTTTGTTTTGACATTTCCTTCTATCTTTCATTTCTTTTTCCTTTCTATATTTTCATCTTTTTCTTCCATAAATCCTTTTATTTTCTTTCTTTATTGTTCCCCATGGATATCACCAAGAAAAAAAAAGTTGAAATACTTTCCTATTGATTTTTAATTTTTTTTTGTTTGCAATAAATTTGCATTAAGTTTGGGGTTAATTTTAGGATTAGGTTTTTTCTTTGAGTTGATGGATTTTGCAATTGTTTTTGCTTAAATGACGTGAAAATAACAATGACACACTAGGATATTTGTACAATCACAGAAAATGGCAATTTTTCAATTGATTGATTTGTCCTTTTAGGTGATTAAAGAAATAACAATGACACCAAATCAGCTTCCATTGCTTCCTAGTGGTTTCTTTGACGAGAAGTGGTATGATGCATGAGGGAAACTGCATTTAAATCCTTTTTCTCATGATTGATGGCACAAGCAAAAATTCTTTGCTAGCATCTCACACAAATAGGCATTATTCATTAATATGTAAGTCTTATTGTGTAATTTATTTAATGTTTATATGATACACAATTTGATTGATTATTGATGAAGACATTTTAGTACTTATTAAACCTTTTATCTAAATTTTTTATTCATTTAACCAAATGACACTATGTTCTTGCATAATGGTTTCGAATAAGATAAGATTTCTATGGAAAATTCCTAAACATTGGAAAGTGAAAAGTTTTCTTAGTTTGATATCATCGGCTTCATAAATAAACACAAATTTATTTCTTTATTTTTTGTATTTTTTAGCCTAATTCACAAAATTTTAATCATTTGCTTTTCGTATGGGAGAAGGCATGAACTATTTCAAAGGTTGAAAGTTTCAAAAAAAAAAAAAAAATGGAGGAGACATCTAGTTCTAATCCTATGTCACTACAACAAATCTAACTCATTGCCGAGTGGTTTATTAATAATTGGTTATACAGCTTCTATGTGATTTGTGTAGGTGAGGATTCAATTCAAACAAAGATGAATTGATTACGCGACAAAGGCTATGCTTGAAGAGGAGGGTATTGGTGCCTTTTACCATTAATATCTATATGTTTAACTATTCGTATTAATAGTTTATGGCTTTATTGTATTTTAGATTCATGCTGACATTGGAAATGCATAACATTTATAGCAACCACCATAAAAGATTATTTATTTCACAATTGTGTTAAATTAGTTAAGCATCGAATTTGATCCATCTTGTTATATTACCTTCTAGTTTTGTCTTTGTAATTATATCCTAGTGAAAAGTGTGGTGCTTGGAATCAGATTGTGAGTTTTTTTATAATCAATAACACGTGTTTTTGTTAGATTCTCAATTTAAATATGCATATTTGCTTACTCTTCTTGGTTCTAGAAGTGTATTCTTTCTTTAAATGTTTATTATATGTACATTATGCCAAAATATTTATCAATCTCATGAAAAAATCATTTAATCTTCTGCTTTCATTAGGTGAGGAAGGTAGACATGTTTGAGAGAACCACAAAAGTTTGTTTTGAGAAGGTTAAGAAATATCTTGCTTAATGCTTATATACTCTATAAAACCTACATGAGACCTTTTATTTGTATCTTTTGTTCCCCTTGTTTTAACAGAATTGCCACATAAAGAACAAAGATATCAAAAAGTTCCTTGAATGTATCTATCTCAGCGAGAAGGGAAGAATCCTCGAGGGAGATTGAGAATGGAAAAACAATCTTTATTTGTTTTGATTTTGGGATTATTTTCTTTTTATAAGATGTGATTTATTATGGCTTTGATAAATTTAAGTAAATAACAATGGAATACTTGTGAGAAATGAGATTTAAAATTTTGTGTTATTAAGGCATGCTTTTGAAAAACTTATTGGATTTGCTTCGTGCTAGTAATCTGTTCTCCTATGTTTATCCATAGCTCCTAATATTTTGACATTGGATATACTAATTATCCATCTTTGTGAACAAGAATAACATCAATGCCATATTTGATATAGCATTGATTAAGGTTTCCAATGTCTAATTAATATATTTTTCTATACTTATTTTGGTGTGGAGAAGGAAATATTAAGAGAAGAGCATGAGTTGTTGGAAAGCTTTTCAATTGCAGGTGATGTTTTTGTCTTATGCTCTTCCTCTCAAATCCCACTTGAAAATATAAGGAAATGTCTTAATATGCTCTCGTGAGAGTTAATTTTCATTTCCTTTGATAACGTCTTTTTTGCAAGATAGATATTAGTATTGATTAGTAAACAATCTTTTACATGCTTTCATCTGTAATATTGATTTTATATCAATATTTTTAATGTGATTCATATAGAATCTATGGCCTTAAATAAATAAAAACTCTTAAAACAATTCCAAGGATACATCTTATATAAATGATGCAATCTTTAATAATAATGAAACTTATTTTATTACAGGTTAAAACCTCTAATGATTGTATTGCCAAGGTATCCATACTAGATCTTAGGCTACAGGTGAAACGTGTTTTTCCATTTTCTTTTATTTTTAAACTTGTTATTAAGGTGTGGTAAAAAATGCAATGGCATTTATACCATATAATTAAACTAATTTTATTCTCACAATAAATGCATTAAAATTTTTGCCTCTTTTATGTAGCATGTGTTGAATGAAAATAGAAGATTGAAGCAAAAGATAATGAAAGTTCTTTGAAGATGACAAATGATATACGATACTATTACGACACTTAGTATGAAATTTGTCATTTATAGGAGGTACTCATTTCAAACATATTAAGGTGTGGTAAAAAAACTTTTACTTTTATTTTTGAAACTTTTTATTAAGGTGTGGTAAAAAATGTAACCACATTTGTACCATATAATTAAAACTAATTTTATTCTCACAATAAATGCATTAAAATATTTGCCTCTTTTGTGCAGCATGTGTTGAATCAAAATAGAAGATTGAAGCAAAAGATGATTGAAAGTTCTTTGAAGATGACAAATGATATATGATACTATTACGACAAACTTAATATGAAATTTTTCACTTATAAGAGGTACTCATTTCAAACATATTAAATATTTGGGCTCATTTTGAAGAGTAATGAACTATGTTTCTCATTTATTTAACGTGTATGGTGTAATTTTTATTGGTTTTTTGATAGAATGTCTTGTTTAATTATATGATAAGATTATTATAGGTTCTCAATAAAAAATTAATTAATTTATTTATCAATTAGAATAATACAATCCATTTCGAAAAACAAAAAAAATGTATATATTGTGACACATATTGTGCCCCTACAAATCATATTGGGGTGGGATGTTATGTCATTATAATCTTATGGGATACAATATATTGTCTTAAAAGCATGAATTCAATTATTAATAAGAGTAATTGAAGATAAAGAGACACAATATGTCGTCACTTTACCAAACTTATTAGGACACTTTAGTCCATCTTAATAGGTTTTAGTTTATCAGGACACATGCAGTGTCTTAATAATCTATTGCTACAACTACATATGAGACACAATAATTTTGTGTCCTCATAAATTTTTGTGTCCCAAAAACTATTATAAAAGGACACAAGATGATGTCCTAATATATCAAAATTTTTGTAGTCCTTTCTTTCTTTAAAATTTTTTGTAATTTTTTGTTATTGTTTATAAAATTAAGTATTATGAATATAATTAGAAAGCGGTATTTAATGATTCCTATAAAGAGTATATGTAGAGTAACAAATAATAAAACAACAGTATGCAAATGTAAAATATATCCTAACATATTAAACGAGGATTACTTTTGTACAGAAGTATAAATATGAAAAATTTAAATGAGTCACTTTGCTTCAATGTCTTTAATATAAACTCATGATCTTGTATGGCTCCATATAAATGAAAACTTTGATTGAGTTTCAATTTCCTTAATATCAATTTGAAATCATACAAAATGGACTGGATGGGACAGCTGAGGATACAAGAAAGTTAAAGGAATAAACAGAAATCAGCTGAAAAGTATGTGGTTTAAATTACATTTTTCCAGATAAAAATCATATGAACTTACCAATCATGGGGGATTTGTGGCAATCGCATAACCCTGTGCTCCATGGATTAATTCTTCTAGGTTTAGCTTCGGAAGAATTTTGGGGATCATGCCAAGGATAATCATCGTCCCAGCAAGAACCCCAGCACTTGAACTTTCTATATACCTTGAAAAGAAATCCTTAACCTTCTTCTCTCGACTTCGTTTAACGTATGCCTTGAATAGAAATCTTTAACTTTGTAAAGTCAATGCCGCAGAAGGAACCGATAAAATTCAAGGAAGCTCAATTATCATGTTCCTAGTTCCTACTGACCGTTGACTTTATAAGTCACAGTCATGACTCCAAAATGAATAAAATTTAGTGATCTTTAAAAAAAAAAAAAGATAAAAATCTTGCAGCTGTCATAAGGTTAATTAAATACTATCATGTTAAACATTAAATAATCCACTGGAAGCTATTGGCTTAACTGGTAAGACTTCGGCCCATAACTCTTGTGGTCATGGGATTGGTTCTTATTATAGGTAAATGTGTCTCTCTTATGTCTGGGGTCATGAGATCAATCATTATCAGTATTAAGGTATTGCTGGTAGGTCAACTGTCTCATCCAATTTCGAGTATGGTGTCATCCTGGTGATCTCTATTGTAAAATATGGTAAATGGTAATTATGATCTCACAAAATTTTTTAATAGCAAAAAAAAATAAATAAATAATATTCGGTCTACATCCATCCTTTTAAGCAAACTTGTGCATGTAAAAGGAAGAGTAATAGTTTTGACCCATACCATAGCAAATTCATTTAAGATAATCATTAAATAATTTCATTTCATTTGCTAATCATTAATGGTCACCTCATAGCTTTATCAAGTTTAAGTACCAATAAATACTTGGTTATTTCTTTTTATTTGTCATTTTTGCAAATACCAGATATTTAGTTTTTACCTTATATGCTGAAGAAGCAAACGAACAACTTAGACAAATATTTATGCTCTATTGCTCAACAACTGCCAAGTAGAGGTAGGTACGACTAGAGTTGGATTGGAACCAGCCTAAATTGGCACCGAATGCTCTAGACCAAAGACCTAGCCGAACAAGGTAACTCTTGACCCGCCAAGGGACTCAAGCGGTCATCGAGACCTGGCATGACAAGGCAACTCTTTACCTGCCAAAAAAATCTAGAAGAAAAGAATTAAGAAAAAAAGATAATAATAATAAGTAAATGAAAAAAATGTAGTTAAACAATTTAATGTGAATGGTGGAAATTTATGACTTTTTTTTATGGCATTTAATGTGTTGTCATTAATAACACAAAAAATAAATATACTTAAAAATAGATTAGGTTGGATGTATATGAACTTGTACCAAAAAGATTTTTTTCCCCTAATGATGTGAGACTTGATTTTGATCTTGCAAGTATATGGGACTTATATTTTCCTAGAAAGTATTTGTAATCCTTTATTGCTAACATATAGCTAAAGGTGAATGTATTTGTGTATATATAAATGCTCCATCTAAATAATTCTTTCAGAAAATGAGATCAAGAATATAGTACTCTTAAACTTAATTGTTATTATGAATTATAAATTTTACTTATTTAAAATTAATTTTTTTTAATTACATAAAAAGATTAAAAGCAGTTATCCAATTGGATGGGTCTAGAACTGGGCTAGGAGCCGCTAGTTCTAAAAACCAAAATTTGCACCGCCCTCCACGAGTTGGTTTTAGGTTTGCCTTCTCCGGATCTATAAACCAATGGTTTCATATGCAAAGGGGTTTTTTTTTTTTTTTTTTGTATGAATAAGAATTTTTAACTCATGTACAAAATCTTCTATTGAAAAAAAAAAGTCCGATAAAAATTATATTGGAGAGATTATGATGGAACTAATGTTTGGGATAAATTTAAATAGAGAATTATGGCACATTCACTTCGCTAAATGGAATAAAGGGAGAATGAAATTCCAATTCAAAGTATGTAATAGGTTTGTAATGATTATTACAATTCACTTGGTGTAAAAGTAAAATAAATACTTATTAGAGTAAAATCTGAAATATCTATAATGCTCTTATATTTATTACAGAAAAAAGATAATTGTATAGGTGTTATTTTCAAGATAGAAGTATTTATGATAAAGTTAAAAAATAGACTATGGAATGACATTTCATAGGATGGGGATATAAATTATTAATCATTTTACATAATAGCAATTTATTATGAATTGTTATTTCTTTTAACTGAACACTGTAATATTAGCTTTACGTCGAATGAGGAAGGAATGGATAGCTATTCATGTGAAGTGAACGGACTATTAATATTTTAGATAAATAAAAAAAGAGATCAATATTTTATGAAAGTGGTGCAAATAGAGGATTGACTTTTTTAATATTACGAATAAATGCTAATATGGCTTCATCTAAATATATCAACGTATTTTATAATAATACATTGATAAATTTCTTATATGTAGCACCCTATAGTTAATCCACCTTATATCTATTTAAAACCCTAATTCCTTCTATAAATTTACCTCAAAGATTTCTCCTCTATAATCTTTCCGAGTTTCAAATGCTTCGCATAGTCCACCTCAATCTTGATCTCTTGTTCGAGTTTAGTCTCAAAGAATGATTTTCTCCATATGATTTACCAGGTGCAACCGCTTCACACGGCCGACCTCAACTTTATGCATGTGCTGGCATTCAATTGATTCAATGAATGTGCCAGCTAAGCAAAACATTTGGGTTCTATGGTCTTTGATTTATCCTGCATTTTAACAGCTGCAAGCAGAAATTTTTGGGCTGGGAAAATAATGAAGGAATGTACCATTGATGAAGGATCTTTTCTTGTTAGAGCAATTTTAATAGCAGCTTCGGGCGCAATTTTTTTTTTTTTTTTAAAAGACCAAATGTTGTTAATAATACCTAAACTTTGATGTGATTTTGAAATTAGTCAATTCTGTACTTAAAATTTGAAATCGATCAATTTAATACCTAAAAATATTTTTATAAATATCAACAGTACCTTTATCATATTTATTAAAAATACCATATAAGATGACTACGTTAGTCAATTTGAGAGATGTATCTATTAGCATACGTAAAAAGCTTTTTAATTTTGTACTTGAAAATTTTTGAAATTGATCAATTTTAAAATCTAAGTACTAAATTAATCAATTTCAAAATTTAGATATCTAATTACATGATTTATTAAAATTCAAGTACTATTTATGATGTTGACTCCCTTTTAATTAGGTCCCTTATTAATCAGAAGGTTCTTCAAAACATTGGAGTCATTTTCAAAGATTCCCAAATGTTACATTTTCTTTTATATATCTATATGTGTGAGTATATACATGTTTTTTTTTTTTTCAATTACATAAGAAAATTTTGAATTGAAAGGGTTTTTATACTGATGTGGCTTCATTTGTATTTTTAAGGTTAAAAGATGGTCAAAATAACATGGTTAAAAGATGATTTTTGACCCACTTTTTATATGAAAGGTCTCTTTTATATGGTCTTCGTACATTAGGAACCCATATTTAATAAATTTAGGATCTTTTCAAAGGATGTAAATAAATCTTAAACACAATCTTGATGAATTTCATAGGTTATAAATGGTACTTAAATTTTGATAAAATATTTAATTAGATATTCGAATTTTAGATTTGATCAATTTAGTACATCAACTTTGGAAATGATCAATTTAGGAACTAAAAAACTTTAAAATTTATTAATTTAGTATCTAAAAGAACTTGATAAAAGTATTGTTAGCATGCACAAAAAGATTTTTCATATATAAAATTGATTAATTTCAAATTTTAAAGTTTAGATACTAAATAAATCAATTTTAAAATTAAAACACCTAATTCCATATTTTATTAAAATTTATGTATTATTTATGACATTAATCCCTCATAATAAAATTGAAAGATTTTTATGTAGAAGAAATCATTAAAATGCTAATCTTATTAATTTTACAACCCATTGAGTTCCTTAGGTTAAAAGATAGTTCAAGAACCAGCATATATCGCACAAGGGAACCATGAAAGAGTCCTGGCGCGATCACTGTTGCCTTAGACAACGCAACTGAAATCAAGAATCTAATAAACATAATAGAAGACATAAATAGGAGAAAAGGAAAAATATATTTAATTTAATCAGACAACAACTTACAGAAGTTAATCTACATAAAATACTAGAACTTAAGAAAGAAAGCTACCAGGAAATGAGTGATTGAAAAATTTGACAGGAAAATTGAAGGACAAACTACATTGTTTTTTGTTCTTTGTTCCTAAATATTAAATAAGCTTATGTGGGAAAGAAGGACCAGGACAGTTACATCAAACATCTAGGAAACAGAGCAGACATAGATTAAGCAGCTTTCAGACTTGTATCCGATGTTCATCTCGTCATGCTTTGAGTTGGAGGAGGTTCTTAAGCAGCTAGTTGACTCCAACCTGCAAAAAATGCTTGAAAAAATCACATTGCAGCATGTGAAAGTTTAAAGAATGTGGAGAGTATGAAAATCATTGCCTGTTTGAACATAATTCTAAAGAATGCATACACCATTCCTCTCAAACTTTGAATTAGATTTTGTTGAATTATCAACAATAAACTAATCTAAAAGCTTAAACGGCATCATCTTCATCATATTTTAGAGGTGGGCTGTGTTTTAAATTTTTCAGGCATCCATCGGTCAAGTTATTTAGAACAATATAGCTGCTACAATAAGTGACAGGACTTAAAAAGTTAGAAAATGGCACTATAATAACATACCGAGAGCTGGATCCAATCCCCTATTCTTGAGCTCTCTAAATTCTTGAGCAAGGGCACAGCATGGGCAAAACATAGGCAACACAATCATTCAAAGGAGCTTCTACCAGATTATATTTTCTCCTCAATTTCTCCCTGTACTTTGATCCCATAATCCAGTGAGTGCACAAGAAAGCCATCATAGATAGAT
Source organism: Combretum micranthum (assembly GCA_024138025.1). Lineage (NCBI taxonomy): Eukaryota > Viridiplantae > Streptophyta > Magnoliopsida > Myrtales > Combretaceae > Combretum > Combretum micranthum. The sequence continues at coordinate 24,733 of JAMXBD010002718.1, read as the reverse complement.
ATATATAACCCCCCAACCACCATTCTGCAATCGAAATACAAAAGGGTTGGTGTCATGAAAAAATTTATCGAAACTTGTTGAGGGGCAAGGGGATTATATATTTACCTGAAACCATACAATGCTACTATATAATGCAGGCACTGGGCATAAGTTTTCTTATATGGATAAAACTTTAGAAGAAGGCGAAAGCAAGAGATTTTAGGGAGAACTTACGCATTTCTCCCCCATCTAACACTTCAGCTATCCTCCCGAATGTGAGACATGGCAAGTATAGTGTCAGCATGGCTGCAATTGATCAGTAAAATAAGATGATCAGTCCAGTCTTTATTCGTCCTGTCCACTAAGTACAACTATTCTACTACTTACAGTTTTTTCTGCTATGTTTTACCGACTATGATGCTCTTCCTTCATTCATCATAAATAAACTTCTTAATTTACCTTATGCCTAAGATGGACTATAAAGAAGAAAAATATACACTAAGGCAATTTCCACAAAACATGCAGAAAGGGCATAGCTACACAATTGTAACGAACGCTGTATAGTTATATGATTTGCTTGTAGGGGCATGAAAGAATCAATAATTTGTAGGTTAAAATATGGTAGAAGTAATATAAGTACCAATCCAACAGTAGGGATGCTTTCAGTTGAATTACCATTCTCAGGATCTTTTAGACAGTCAAACAATCCAGTCATCCAGGGCATTCCAACATCCAAACTGTCAACAATAGATGCAGGAGTAGCATCCTGATTGTCTATCACAAGGGCAGCACCGGAATAATCACTTGCAAATGATTGACCATTTTGTTGCATCATCTGCGGATTTAAACAAGGTTGCTGTAGACCTTGTTGCATCATAGGTGTATTTGGATAGTGGTGTTGCTGTGGAACTTGGTTCATCATCGGTGTATTTGGATGGTTGTGTGGCTGCTGAACTTGTTGTAGCATAAGTGTATTTGGATAACTGTGTTGCTGTGGACCCTGTTGCATCATTGGTATATTTGGATTGTCATGTTGCTGCTGAACTTGTTGCATCATCGGTATATTAGGATGTTCATGTGGTTGCATGGGCAGCGTTTGTGTTGTAGTTGCATTCTGATGAGGTTGTGGTGCTGCCTCATTAGGCTCAATGTCCTCAAGCTTAGCCATTTGACTGGATGATGGATGAGTCCGTTCGCTAAAGAGGGCAAACCTTGCTAAGCCCTTTTAAATTTCACCATTGACACTTTCCAGTGAGTTTTCAAGAAAAATTTCATAGATAACTTTCGGTTTTGTCAAGAACTTTCAGCGGATAAAACAATAATGAATACAAAACTATAAGGCACCAGTTTTGCATTGTTTGCAAGCTGTCAACAATAAAATACACCGCTGTTTCTTGCACTTATTTGCGTACTATAGTTCAACGGAATTGTTACGCTAAAATACAAAGTTGGCCGTCCCAAAACGACACACACTCAGTTATCCCTGAAGCTTCAAGCAAATTAATATACAAAACAAAAGGAAAGGACAGTTTGTTTTTACTCAATATCTAAACATATAGAAAGGACAGAACAGTAGACATCATTCACTTCTAACTTCCATGGCATGCAGTAGTTATCCCGTAAAATGAGGATTTCATAAGAAACGGATTAAGGCAAAACTTTGTTATTTGGTAGTGAACGTAGATCATCATACATGGCGATGAGAAGGCTTTTCAGGAGAATTTATAATACGGTTTTGGGACTCCTACTGCCCTGGATTGCATTGTGTATGCAACTTGCTTATGTCCAGTATAGCACGTGTAGCAATGATATCAGCTGCTTTATGGGATTCAAACAGTAACTATTAAACAAACATCAGAGAGCATTGTTTATCAAAGTACTACAAAATGAGAGACTATACAAAGTGGCTAACACACAGTGCCAACAATAAAATACTTCCAAACGATTTATTAACAGGGCACTAAACCATTTTCCATGAACATGTGCAAGCCAGTGGAGCAAGTTCTTCTGAAGGTTGATTTTCATCTTGGTACCAGAACATAAATGTGTTTTCTCCAAACCAGATCCATCTCCATTCAGACGTATGAAAATGGAATGGACATCAGTCATTGACCTCGCAACTTCTTCCACCAGGAGGAGGTAGTTCCTGGATGAGAGGGAGGTGGTGTGAGGACGTCCAGCAAGGTCTCTTTCTCCCTTGGTGTTAATGGAACACCTCTCACAAGGTCCAGAGCCATGATATGGACATTGTTCATTTGCTTATGCCTCCTGTAAGCCCATATACCTAGACCACCACCTGCAAGTAGCACCTATAGCAGATAATAAAGTTATAATTGGAATAATATTGTTACAAGGGATGGGAAAAAAAATTTCAAAAATAAGATGGCGATTATATGACTAACCGGCGACAGCCACAAGGCTGCAGTCTGCATATCAAACTTAGGGGTATAGAGCACTGTTTCCCCAAAATCTTCCTCAAGTTTATTATAGATTTCTTTGTCTGTTTTTCCAGATCGGATCTCATCACGGATCAGCTGCATCAAACAGTATGCACACCATTATGACATGTAGAGTATTCCCCTGAAGAAACTCCTTCCTTGAGAGAGGAGATTTTACTACAACCAGCAAGATAGTGAACTAATGCATCCCCTCAAGTGAATTATATAAGTTGTGACTGAAGAAGATGCATGACCAAACATTTAATATGAAGGTGAAATCCATCAACAAACCCTAAATTTTGCACCCGAAAAAACAACATTCCGGGTCATTATTTTTCCATCAACATCAGATTTAAAGAATGAAGCATGCATGTTTTTCCTGAAAATTATCTCCGGCATTTAACACTTCGTATGAGTGTCTACATGTCAACTTGGCTTTATAAAAAAAAAGAAGAAAAAAATTAATGAATGGAAACAAGTTAGATTGACATGACTACTACACTAAATTTCAAGATAACTCACCTACGGCAAAGGCAACACAAAACATACCTACCTAATTATCTTCTCCAATATCATGTGTAAATCTTAGCTTGACTAAATCAACAAATTTCAAAGGAAATCTATTTATATTATACTAGAGGGACAATGCATGTGTCCCGAAATAAAAAAGATGAAAGATACTCAATATTAAATCTAAAATAATCAATGACTTGGTTTTTTTTTTTTTTCATAATGTGATAATAAAAGGATGAGTACAATTTTAGGCTTGCTCTATGAGAAAACATCACTATCCTCTGGTATGTTTATAGCTTGCCAACCTCCTTAGAATCTAGCTTTCAAAAACAATACAGCATGTATTGTAAAGACAAATAACATATTTTAGTTTAATAGTATAGATAAGGCAACAGCTTGTTTGATTGAAAAACATAAATTCCTCTTCAAAGGAAAAAGATTTCCATTTTCATCTTTCAGTTAGAGCTTCTGTTTCTCCTTCAAAAAATTGAAGCAGATAAAAACAGAGTTCCTAATCAAGCCTATTAAAATCTTAAAAAGATCTTGATCATGTCACAAAGTAGTAAGAATGGCACAAATCAAGCAAGCTCATGACTTTTGGTGCTTTTACATCCCAAGCAAAAAAAACCAAGTCAAGCCTCATAGATGCATAAGCACCTTGAACTACTTGTGAAACTTAAAGCAAGTCATGCCTGGTAAACTCATTAAAGGATGAAAGACATCAGGAACAGACAGCAATAAAGTCAAATAATTCATAACACTAAAGCAAACGATTGTCACATGCAAATATATTAACATAATCATGTCTAACAAACTTGAGTAAATGCACACAAACATATTTTTGAAACCCTAGCATAATTTAGAAGTTTCAATGCCCTGCTATCTTTTAACAGCTAATAACAAAAGGGAGCTGATGCTCGAGACCCAAGGATCCGCAGAGTGTGGATAGACACAAAAACCAGGATCACTCATCCATAACTGAAAGTTCATTTTGGGACAACAGCTACCACTGCTGTCAGACCAGACCAATGGGTCTATTTGTATTGTATCCACATGAAGGGAAGTTACTCAAATATGCATTCGAAAACCTTAAATCCCGATTTTTGTCCCCACATTTTTATATAAAACATAGCTAATAGGAACCATTTTGCTATGAAATGTGATCCAACTACTCCTGGAACCATAAGTAACATCACCACTACACCAAAGCTTACAAATTCCTTTTTATCCACTATGAAATGACAATATTATACGAAATAATTCATTTATAATATCTTGGATATACACACATTGTCCTAAACTTGTTTCAATATGTTCCAACAATAGAATTAAATAACTTGCAGAATGAACAACTTGACAAAAATTCGTATTATTTTCAATCATCTTAGCTGTTCAAACCTGATTGGCTAAGATACAACTGACAGAGAGAAATTTCAAACAGCAGATATCAACCCTAGATTTTATTCAACTTGATCCAAGTAAAACAACAAGTACCTTTCTGAGGAGAATAGCAACATCAGCCTGAGAATCCTCAATAGACTGACTCCCGCACTCGGTGCACCGAACATTATGACTAATATTCCTCGCTCGAGCTTCGATCACTTGCTCCTTCTTTACTTCATCCGCATCACGCTGGCCTTCCATAATGGATTCTTAGCCTCACCTTTAAAACAACGGCAAATAAACAAATCAAAACAACTCCCAGAAACCCAGTATCAAAAAATTGAAATTTCATTATTTCAATAACTCAAACTTCAATCGGGCATTTCATCGAACATGTAGAATACCAGTTAAGAAAACCCAATTCAGTGAATCATAATTCTTCTCATTTACTCAGTTTTTTAGACAGACCCATACAGAAATACAAGAAAACCGATCAGTTGACAAACACGGACACGTATTATTTGACATTTAGAAAATTTCTGGGGACAAAGTAAACGTACAAAAAAAAAAAAAAAAAAAAAGTAAATTTGCATATGAGGGGCATTGCGTTAAGCTAGTGTTGTGCTCGGTGGTATAAGTTTTAACTAGATTTCACAACAGCTTAGCACCCAATGATCATAGGAGGAGGAGGTACCCGGCTTTGCTTGGCTGTTGAGGTTGGAACCTCTCTATATAAATTGGAAATGATTATGGTCGACGTGGACACAACCGGTTCCACTTCCACCAGAGTTCAAATGGAGAGCAGATTGTCCCTTATTATTCTACTCTATATTTCTATTTAGCATTTATGGTACGTGTCTCTCTAAAATTATTTTACTTTCATAATTCAGTAATATTGATTTGATATATTAAATTAATACAAAAGGTATAACCCTAAATACTAAATATATAAATTAAAGTAAAACACTATTGTTACTTTTATTTTGAAATCATCAACTATCATTCTTCCACACACTTTAAAATTTAAATTTGCCGTGTTCCATCAAAAATTGCATTAAGAGATGTTTTTCTAATGAAAATTTATGTAAGGCTGATTGGAAAGTAAAAATTGATATGTAAAAATGTAATTTTTAAAATTTATAAGGGATAATGGATTTTTTTTTTCTCCTTCCATTTATTCAATCAAACTATGGTCTAAGAATACCTTTTATTATTCATCTTAGAGAAAAGCTTAAATATAAATAAGAAGAACAAGTAAAAGGGATGTTTTTAATCTAACATACAATCTCATGTATTACTTGAAACTACAAGTAACCTGATAAACCCCCACACGGGCCTTGGACTCTCACGTGTGAATGTTAAAAAGAAAACCCTAAATGCTCTCTCACTCTCTCACTTCCGACACACTCGAGGTATTGTTCTTTCTCTTGTTTCTTGATGTTTTTCTTACAGAGTAAAATCTAGGGTTTTTATTTTCTAATGTTTTCGAATGTTCAAAGAACAGATCTGTATATATTCCTGATCTAATACTTCTGTTGATGTAATTTTGCGAGGTGTAAAGTGTTGGAAAATATCTCGAATTCGAGCTTCTAGTAGGCTCCTTGCTCAGATCTATGTTGGGTAAAAACTGATACCCTGCTCTATTCTATTATCTATCATTTATATGTTCCATGAGATTCTTACAGTTTGTTTTTACATCCCCTTGCCAGCTATGTTTGCTATCTATTTCTATGGTTACAAAAGACAGCTACTACATGTGTTGCTTAGCTGTTAACTTTCTGAACTGTTACATGAAACAAACTTGCTATATATTTCGACCAATACAACTGTATGTTGCTATGTTACTTAAAACAGATGTATTCTATTTTTATTTCGTGATATAATCTTCTAAGTGTATTGGTGTTCTTCTAGTCCTGTGACTTCGTGTCATAACATAACCCAATATTCTATTTTATTCGAGCTTCTATGTAATTTTATTTTAACAAAAATCTTTTTTTATTTTATTTATTTTTTTCTCTTACAATGGATAGAAGGATTCAAACCCACTAGATCTTACTTGAAAAATTGATAGTGATAGCATTAGGCTAAAAAGGCTATTTGCAATCTTCTTTTTCTTAATTAAAATAAAAAGAATAAATAAAAAAAGATCTATTACCTACATATTCTCTTTCATCCTCTTAACATTGTTAAATTGCTCTTATTAAGCACTCTACACTTTTGCCATAAGCAAATTAACAGTTCGAAATTCCAATTTATGAGATTTTACCAATAGTATATTTTAGTAACAAACAAAGATCAAACCAGGTTGAATTAAAAAAAAAAAAAAAACAGGTTGAATGAATATTTGGCTGGTCTATTCAGCTGGTTAGAACAATCCGTCGCTGCTACAGTTCCAGTGAGAAGATGCATTAATCAGCTTTCAAACTATAGCAAAAGATCATTTTGGCTTCTTGCGTCTTGCCTATATTACCATGTCATGATGATGACAACTTGCTGCAAATAGGCTTTGCTCTTCTATTAGTTTTCAAGAAATAGTTTAAAAAGATTATACCTAGGTATTCTCGATGAGAAAGAAGCTTGGGACATTACTTTTTAGGGAAAACGTCAAATCTAGCATCCAAATATTATACAAAAATTCAACTAGGTAGATATTTTTTTAAATAGTTGGTTTAACATCCAATAAAACTTCTCGTAACTATTTTTTATTATCTTACTAATATAATTTACTTTATCTTTTAATACAAAAGAAGTAGTATTATTAGTATTTAATGATGTTAGGAGAATTAGTGAAATTTCAATAACATGCTTGCTCTTCCAAATCATCAAATAAAGTAAAAGATGAAAGGAAACAATATAATATTCACAAAAAGTTTAATTTGATATTAAATTACCAACATCAAAATTTTGTATTAAATCATGTACCCTTTTGATATTCTTGTATTAATCATTGGAAAAGGAAAACACTACTTTCGTTCTCTATCAAACGCCAAGAATTATTGTTGGACCTATTGGTTTTTGTATTTATTCTTTCTAAACATTATAAACTCTAACTATAGCTAAGCTCATCAAGTATATATGATTAAGTTCCAACTTATTGTTTTTGTCCTTTAACAATAAGGTCATGTGATTTCTTTTGTTATTGTCATAACATTTCAATAAATACTTAGTGAAATTATATCAAACATTTAATATTTTCCTAATAGTTTCAATTAAATATTATGTATATATCATATGTGTCACACCCCAAATGATACCCTAAACGTGGCAATCCGCCACATATGATATTAAAACTTAAAAATGACTATTTTCGTCACGCGAAAGTCTCAATATCATATGAAAGGCGCACAACACAGTAATAGGAGACGCCGGTGGAAAGTGTAGTTTGAGCTAGTAATGTAAAGCATACAAGAATTTAGATAAACATTAACCCACATAGTATAATTCATAAATTCATTACAAAAGCCTTAAGGGCATTCTCCCACCAAAATCTCCAAGGATTGAATAATAAAATCTAAGTCTTTACAATAAACTTAAATAATATCACCAAAAGATTTTAAAGGAAGTCTAATCTAGGTCCATAATTGGATTTCCCCCAAAAGCTTCTAACAAATGACTTAAGCGGATAAACGGAGATTGTGGGTACAAAAGCAAATGACCTGTGCGTACAAAAATCTATAGGGTTATAAGTGTTACTAGCTTAGTGAGACCATTCTTGGTTTACCGTACTCGGAGCAAAAGATATCAAACAAGTTTAATTATTCAAGCAAGCGAGATGCAACAAACACATGAGCATACAAGACATATGGTTTTTCAAGAACTATATGTTGAATGAATTTATATCCTTCATTCGGGATTCGATATATAGGCTAATTACAGCCAACAAATTAATTTTATAGTTCTTATTGGCTATTATTCGCCACCACAAACATGTAGATCTTACGGCTACTACTCGTCACATGCAGATACTATTGATTATGCGACCACTGCTATTATACACTTGTCCTACCAAATGTATAATAGCAAATGCAATGTAACTCGATTCGTGAAGTACATGAATCAATTTTATCAAGAGTTTAGCATTTAGTTATATTATTTTGAGAGTGATCATACAATTTTCAGACACTTTAACATGGTAATAGAGCATATAATTTATTATAGGCAATTCAAGACTCGATATGCTTAACATGAATTCACCAATAATTATAAATCACATGCATGTTTTCTTTTTATCTTTTTCCTATTTCTAATGCCACTAAACTACAAGCACAAACATAAGTATGAAAAATAAGGAAATTAAACTCACTCGGGCATGACTTGATGATAGCTCCCTAGTCAAAGTAGTCTTCGGGAAAGCACGTGTCGTCCTCCTCCGTTCCTAGGCAAAAGAGATACAAAAAATGAGTATTTCATATAATTTCTACTTAAATTTTCTAACTCTATCTTCTATTTGCGGTAAAATTTGGATTTGTGGAAATTCCAATTTAAAATGCCGATAACTCGATTATTTTGACTCAGAATTTTGCATATAATATGTTGTTTTTAACTTGCTCGAAAAGATCTATATATTTCTAAAGTTGTTTTTATTATAAAAAGTCATTTGGGTCCCAAAATTGTTCAGTACAGAATCACCATGAATTTTCTAGCCCTTGACAACACAATTTTTCAAACTTTTCTTCACCCAAAAATCCTTAAGAAAAATATAAATATGTATATGACTAGAAAAATCTCTTTGATACATAAGTAAACTCATTTTATGCATGATGTTATTAGTAGTATCTCAACAATTAATTTCATAAAACAACTTCTCTTTATGTGTTTGAAAAATTAGACTTTGACAAATTTTTCTTAAAGTGGTGGAAACAAAAACTATTAATCATTAGGTTATTATAAATAAGTGTTTTCTTTTTATATTTTTAAATCCTAATTTTATCAATTATAAATTAATTTTTCCAAAGAAGATTTTGTTTTTTAAGGTATCTACAAATTTTATTTCTAGTAATTGAAAAATAGAGTTCTTAAAAAATTTCCTAAGTTGTTGATAGTCTCTAATGTCTCAAGTTGTGTTACATGTATATTTTCTCTTCATATTTAGATTCTTCTATTTCTTAGCGAATAAGTTTATTATTTTTAAAACTCCTTTCTTTGGTCAATTTTATTTCTCTAAATGGGTTTATAAAATAGTGAGTGGGTTTTACCTTGGCTTTGAAAACTTTTCTAGTTCTTGATGTTCATTATAAAGTAGATAAAAATTCCTATAAATAAGTTTTTATGAAAAAATTGTATAGCAAAGAATTATCAACATTAAAGTTTTGAACCAAAATTTTCATACTACCATTTGGAAAAGAAAATATGTATTCGTTTAGCTACATCCTTGAAGAAATCTTTATTATTAATACTTTAAAATTCATAATGAGCTTGTCTAGGTTTTTGAAAAGAATTTATTAATCTCTAAGTCTTTGATGGGAATATCTTTTACAAGTGACAAAAATTCATTCAAAAAGAGAGTTTAGTCTTATTTTTCTTCATTAAAAAAAAAAAAACTCCCTCTTCATTTTTGTTGAGACAATATCAATATAATTATGCATGAATATGAATATATAGTTATGAGAAAGATAAAAATATCACATAACAAGATAGAAAGAGATAAGAATCATAATAATAAGGTCAAGTATTGGGAGTCTTAGCTTCATTAAGGCATTCCAAAACTAAGAAAAGACTAGTTCCAAAAAGAAAAAGAAAAGAAAGAAAAGAAAAGGCATAAAAAGAGCAATAAGAGTAAGAGCATTTTAGTAAGATGTTAGATTAGTGAGCTTTTATGCTCTAAGAAATATATATATATATATATATATATAATAATAATGTATATAGAGTTAGATTAGGAGCAATAACAACAACAACAACATGATAATAATAACAACATAATAACAATAATAACATAATGAGAGTTTAAGCATGAACAAGAACAAAATATGAACATATTTTTGCTTCTTTAGCACTATGGTCTTAGGAAACACACACTATGATCATGTAATGTTGCATGAAATGAAGAAAAGAATATTATGAATTTTTACCTAAGGTTTAAGTGGTGATGGATCAAGAAGAAATTTTATTGGCAGTTGTGTGGGTATAGTAATGGGATGAGAGGAAGAGGGAGTTGGGGAGGAAATTGTTTGTAGAGAAATTTTGTAGAGAGTGTTTTATGGAGAGAATTTGGTAGAGTTTTATTATGTAAAATGAAGTATGTGAAAGAAATAGAGGAAGAGGTGATATTTATAGATATTTGTGGAGGTAAATTAGTTGTAATTAAATGAAATGAAAGAAAAAAAAAATAGATGTATGTGTGTGGGATGTGGTGTCGGTTCAAGAAGAAAAGGGGAAAAAATTATTTATTTTGTATTTTTGTAATGAAAAGTGATTAAGATGTGAGATGTGAGTGATATAAAGTTGTATTAGAAATGAAAAATGTAAAAAATAGGTGTACAGGTAGTAAAAAAAGTAGAAATAGATGAATAGGTGAATAGTGACAGGAATAGTAGACAAGAAAATTAATACCGATAGTAAATAAAATAGCATAAAATTATATATATGATATTTTAGTTTGCAGAAAATTATAAAACTGATATTTTTAGAATCCTTATATTATTACAAGTCTAATTGTATCATCGAAATATTTTACTATCTTGAGGTTCGGGACATATTTTTCGAGAATCGATCCCGTTTGAGTCCGAAATGGGTTAAAATTTGATGAATATGATCTTTTTAGGCTTTTTTTTTTCATATTATGATGAACTTAAATTATGATTATCTTGATTTTATTGTTCAGGGTTAGGAGCGCGAGATTATCGGATCTAAACATTAGGGTTTGACATAGACTTTGTTGACTTTTGGGGTTTTCGGTTGATCTTTAATTCTAGGGTTTAAGCATAAACTTAGCATAAAATCTAAGGGTTTACAATATGTCACTACCCTACCCCCAATGGATAGGCGAGCGAGCCAAATGGTTCCCCAATTATGAGGTTCAGGCTAAATGAGAGCATCGTGATGCTAAGTACACTAACCTCCCAGTACACCTTCAAGCATAACCAAAGCACAAGTAGGTATTGTAACGCATAGGTAGAATTGAATTCAAGCTATAGTTTATAAGAGTCGAACCCTAGACTTATGCCTTTTGCTTCCTTTAAAGGGAACGCCTTTCACCAATTGAGCTAAAGGGAGCTCAATTAGTGAAAGGCATTCCCTATGAGGGAAACAAAAGTCCTTGATTTGGGGTTTAACTTCTCAAAGTTGCGGGTGGGGTCAATCTTGCCTTGGAGTAACAATACATGCTTCTGTCCTGGTTATGACTGAGGATGTGCTGGGGGGTCCAGTATACCTAGCATCACAATGCCTTTGTCAGGCCTGAACCTTGTAATTTAGGGGCTGCCTAGCTAGTTCACCAGTTCGCTGGGGGGTAAGGTTGTGGCGGAAAAAAACGTGCCTTTTTATGTCACAACCTCACACATCCTCCCCTCCAGTGGACCGACGAGCTAGCTAAATAACCCCCCAATTACGAGGTTCAAGCCTGACGAGGACATCGCACAACCAAAGGTATTATTACTCCAAGGCAAGATTGACCCCAACTATAACTTTCAAGGATTTTTGTTTTCTTTAAAGGGAACACCTTTCACCAATTGAGCTGTCACAACCCACCCCCAATGGACTAGTGAACTAGCCAGGCAGCCTCCTAATTACGAGGTTCATGCTTGATAGAGCATCATGATACCATATATATTAGCCTTCTAGTGCACCCTCAGACATAACTAAGACACAAGTAGGTATTGTTACACATAGGCAGAGTTGACTCCAAGCTGCAGCTTATGGAGTCTCGAACCCAAGACATATGCCTTTTGTTTCCCTTAAAGGGAACATCTTTCACCAACTAAGCTACAGCTCAATTGGTGAAAGCCGTTGCCACCTTTTTATGTCACGACCCCACCCCTTAGTAAATCGATGAGTTAACCAAGTGGCCTCCCAATTACGAGGTTCAGGCCTGACGAGGGCATCACACAACCAAATGTATTGTTACTCCAAGGCAAGATTGACCCTAGCTGCAGCTTTTAAGGGTAGAACCCTGAACCAAGCACTTTTGTTTCTTCCAAAGGGAATGCCTTTCACCAGTTGAGCAGCTCAACTAACACTTAATTAACATAATTTCACTTCTAAAAAACCGTTATAAGAAAAATTAATCATGACCAAATTCACCTCTCCTATCACTAAAACCCTGACCATAGCCACTAGTACCACCAATTAACACTTAATTAACAAAATTTCACTTCTAAAAAAACCATTAAAAGGAAAATTAATCATATTACATAGAAAGGTATCACAAAACCAGAGCATGTTTGATCATGATCAAAACTTTAATATCTTTGGGATTTTGAGTAATGGAAATGTACCTTTGACGATCATGGTAAGAAGTGATGTTGAAATATTAGAGATCACGTGGGTATGTCAAGGGTCGATTGAAAGGCAAAAGAGAAGGTATAATGTTCAATGTTCAATTTAAGGATTAAAAAAAGAAAAAGAAAAATGATATTTATAAGCAGAAATATATTATATTTGCTCTTTAGGATTAACAATATCTAAGTCGATGTCTAGTCCATAGCATAAAAATGGACTTCTTTGTGGTAGTGGTGTTGGTGTTTGCGTTAGGGTAGGTGGGCATGTGTGTGTGTGCGTAAGTGAGAAGAGAGAGAAGAAGAAGGAAGGAAGGAAGAAGGATAGCCCATAGGGGGGGACAGAGAGTGAGTGGAGAGAGAGAGGAGAAAGTCAAAATAAAAATAAAAAAAATAAAAAGACTTGCCCATGAGGATCAAAAAATAATTTTTTTAATTACTTTTGCTTGCTACATCATTGTTTTGATGTAAAAAATAGAAAATTCATCCAAATGTATTTTAGATGGAACTTTTAAAATGTTTAAATACTTTCTTAGTATAACACTTTTTTAAGTACTATTCTGTAAAAAAAAAAAAAAAAAAGTGTGTAGATACATGACCCAAAGGAGCAACTCAGAGACATATTTACAAAAGTTATAAATGCGGAAAATTTTGAGCAATTCAAAAGATACTTTAAATTTAAAAATTAAAAGGGGGTGTTAAAATATAATTTGTAATTTTATTATTGGCTATGGAATTGGCTTCTTCATGAAGCGAAGAAAGTTTTTGCCATTATATCGGCTTGTGAAAAATTGCTTATTGATGAAGCAATTGGCAAGTATTTATCTCAACGATTAAAGACACCTAGCTATTGGTTGGAACAGTTATCAATGTTCGTACATGTCCAATGTAAAGAGTTGTTATAATTATTTACTTTCATAGCCAGAAATTTCTTCACCGCCTAGAGCTTTCTTTTGCCGCTTGTAGTCCTATAAAAGGACATATCATTCACCATTCGTGTAACAGATGAAAAACACATGAATAAATGAAGTTTATACATCAAACCTTATTCCATCTCCATTCCGAGCAATGTGTCCCCCATCAGTCATGGTTAATGTTATGTTTGCGTTCAAACATTAATATTATTTTCTATTGCACCCAGCAACAAAAGCAATCAATGAACCGAATTGGTCTAGTATAGAAATAGGTAATAGTCAATCAAAGTGGAGAGAGTTTTTGCTTTATCAGATGAGCATAATTATACCTACTCCTTTCTTTAGTAGGTGTATAAGAATCATACTTTTACTTCGATGGAATCTTTGCTTTTGAAAGTGGAGATTATTATTGAAATATCACCCACATGCAGCTAGATAGCAACTGCCCCATGTGGGTGAAAAGAAAAAGCGCTAAATATGAAACACTGGGATTCTGTCAAAACCGTTAAAATTATCGTTACTTCTATTGTGATTATTGACCTTGTAACTACTAAAATTCTCGGACCACCATTTCGCACGGTGCAACAACATGGAGAACTAAAGCACCTATATCTTTACTAGTATTTGCTTATCTCTCAAGGTCGTGTTCGTGACGGGTTTGTTGAGGGCTAAGAATTTCCATATCTTTTTTCGATAAACAGATCACGAAAGATTAGTTCCTGTTTGCAACGAAAACAATGGATACCAAATTGGAGTAGTATCGAAGAAGTAATCAATCAAACAGCGGAGAGTTTTGCTTTATCACGTGAACACAATCATTAGGTGTATAACATAATCATACTATTGTCATCTTTGCTTTTGAAAGTGTATAGTAGTATAAAAATATCACCCACTTGCAGCATCCTAGCAACTGCATGAGGTGGAGAAGCACTAAATATGAAACATTAGGATTTAGCACGTACATATTATACGTGGTGCGTTATTCATTTAAAGTTTCTCTCTTTATAGGCAATATACAAGTCCTAAAACTCTGTGTCAAACTGTTCGATCTGGTTCCTAGATCCAGCATTAAGGACAGAATTTACCCTGGACTTGAGATGGGGTAACCGTCTGCTTGCTTACGAAAGAAAGCCAATATTGATATGTAGTTCTAGTGAAGCAAATCGCCTAAACGTTAAAAAGTCATATACTAGCTTTAGCAAAATTACATTTTAAAATAGGTATAAGCTTCCGATAATCATGTACTTTTATTCACATCGATGCTCCCATACCTTGCTTTTATTATCAATCCTGAGGCAACTGAAAATGGAATTCCTGAAAAATTATCGAAAAAATTACACATATCTCCAATATTTTATCAAATATGGATGGACTGTCTAATCCCCAAGTATCTCATAAATTTTAAGAAAAAGCATGGTAACTTTGAAAACTATCCCTAAGCCCTAAACTCCTTGTGGTTTATTGTCTTTTTGACAATATTTTTTGAGTTTTGGCGACAACATATTTTTGAAAGTTACAACAAGGTGAAAGCAAATTTTAAAGTTCTAAGAGGATCTAGCATTTGTGCTTAAGTTTTGAGGCTGTATTTGGAGCATCCCAAATTTATTTTCACATGGAGAACCAGATCACTATATCTTTACGTGAGATGCTTCCTTCAAAAGATAACAAGAACATAAACATGCAACATTACGATTCTGTCAAAACGTTAAATTTCACGCTACTTCTCTTGGGATTATTGACCTTATAACTACCGAAATTCTCGGACCATCATTTCGTACGTCGCAATAATTTACTCATTAGCGAGCAAGAAAAGATTCGGTGGATATTACTCACCATGGATAACTTACATATGGTATGTAACTTCTAGTGCTTTTCTAATGCATAGGTATATAATGATTGTTATTTTGAAAATTACTCACTACATTGTTCATATATTAAAAATTATTAGGAGTTACATACCACTGTATATCTATATGAATATTACCCACTCAAGAATTTTCTTGGTGAATAGCTACTCCATTTGACAGGTTATTGATCTTATTTTATGGAAACCACACCAACATTGTGTCTATTATTTAATTCGATTACCATTCGTTATACTTATATAAACGTTGCTACACCACCATACAAACGCATTCACCCATCTCAGTTTTATCAACTAGAGAGAAAAATATATAACTAAGATAATTTCTCCCTTCCCTACTAAATACAATAGCCAAAAAGGAAAAAGACCCAGCGTAAACACACGAGGCACAATGGTAGAACCCAACAACCTAGATCGGATTGAAGAAATTTACTTCCATCAAGAAAAGTGAATACAAAACCTACAACTAAAGGCTCTCCAATTGGTGAATCTCTTCTTTCTGTTCCAAGGAGTCATAATCTCTTTCGTTTAATACTTCCATCAAATGCGAACTTTGGCCTATTCCTTCACTCTGTCATTGTTGGTTTCTATCTTCAACAATACCGCATTTTATTTCACAATTCTTAACATATTGAAATTCTCCAAGAAAACTGGATATCGCAAGGAATATTTACAGGAATCTTCTGGCAGACGATGCACCCTCACCTCATAGCGTGAGTGAGCAAGCCTGGGGGAATGGTACTGGTGGAGCTCCTGAACCCACCGAGCAACCCGATCGGCAATGTAATGCTGAAAATACAAAGCGGTGTATATTCTACTATGGGTGCTTAGTGTTAATGTTTTTGTTCAGTATTGTGATGTTACTAGCTTCTATACTTTTCTTTGTCATTCAAGGACTCCAAATGACGTTAAGATTATTGGTCATGAACGGTGATGATCCATGAGATCAGTTGCCACTGCACCATAGTGTGTGTCATCTGAATGTAGTTGAGCTCAAAAACCATGTGATTCTACTTATGCAGGGTTTATCATCTTTAACTTCTTTTTCCCTCGATTCAGTAGATTGTGTTTGTAAACCAATGCAATTCTTGATATCCTAATGTTAATCATAAAATATATGAAGTAATAAGGAAATTGGTTGAAACCATTGTTTACTTTTTATACCACTTGTTAATTTTTATCAAGATTAGGTTCAAAAACGAGTTTGTCAGTGAATTTTCGTATTGCAATAATGCAATCTACTAATCAAATTTAGGTTAAAAGCATCTATTATTTGGTGATCATATTTAGATAACTACACTTCGTAGGGTGACCAAATAAAAAAAAAAAAAAAGAAGAAGAAGAAGAAAAGCCCAATTTAATCTCATCAAGACAAATGAGATCTTGAAATTGGGAAATTGCAAATTAGTCCCATAAGATTTGGCTAAGTATGGATATACTCTAGAACTTTCAGTTGTTCCCAACAATCCTGCTTTGATAAAATAGTAACACACTTTAATAGGTTTGAGGAGTGTTTCAACACTAAAATAGAGGGGGTAATGTCACGCCCCTAAACAATCTATAACGTCAATAATTCACCACATAGCCTACTTAAGTAGAGTACGTAAAGCTGTATTATTTAGGTAGTATTTAGTTCCAAGAAGTAGAGACAAGAGGAACTGGACAACATGGTATAAGAGGTACTGCAAAGAATAATTCCCTTGTCCTTCGTTTGGATTATATAAGACTAGATATGAATTTTTGTCTTGTCTGGTGTTTGGTATATACAAGTACAAGACATGACATTATCTTTTGACCATTATACCCTTATATTATAATATATTATTTAATTGATTTTATTATATTATTTAATAAATACAATTATAATTGCTAAAAAAAATTTAAAAAAATTAATCTATATATACAATTAAATCAGTTATATATTATATTAAATAAAATCCACAATTAAATATGTTTTCTTTTCATTATCAAAATTTCACCACCTAATTAAAATATTAAATATTCTTACAGTAAATTAGTTAACTTATTGTTTAATAATATAAAATTAATTAAACTAAAACTATCAATATTAAGCTAATAAATTACATAATAATTTAATTATATTTAGATGTTTATTAATTATTACATTAGTAGTGATTATTAATATTGAACAATATTAATTAATTATTAAATTAACGTTTAATCATAAAAAATAAGATACCTATACTTTAATTGTCATGCCTAAAAAGGGGGTCTAGTATGATCAATCTAA
This sequence comes from Combretum micranthum, assembly GCA_024138025.1. Lineage (NCBI taxonomy): Eukaryota > Viridiplantae > Streptophyta > Magnoliopsida > Myrtales > Combretaceae > Combretum > Combretum micranthum. Next base: position 6,956 of record JAMXBD010002718.1, on the reverse strand, counting down.
AGCTATCATATCACGTGTGCACCCGTAATATGAGAGCTGTCTTGTAAGGCAACGTGTGCAAGATTCTATTTATTTATCAATGTTTATCATATAAATGATATATTATATTACTGGATTTCAACTATGAAATCCGATTTTCCAAATTCTACCAAGATCGCAGAGAATCGGTATCCTACCAAATGGTGAAAATAGGTTTCAAACTACAACTTACAAATTTCAATCATTATAAAATTTATCTAATTTACATTCCAAGTTTACCATATCCTATATCTCTATCTTCAATAGAGTTCGCTGGAGAAGCTCTCTTCACACATTTCTAGCCTAATCCCAGCTAATATTAATCATGCACAAAGACTGTTAGGGAGTGAGCAAACCACAGGCTCAATGAGATAACCTGACCAAACCACACATCAACCAATAACAAACAAGTAATTATCAATCATATGCAATGCAGCAATTAATCATATACACATTACAAGCTTGGATGATCTAGAATAAAAAGCAGGATGGAGATTTACGCCCTCTCACCGAGGTTGAAGGAATATAATGCTATGGCCCTGTAACCCCTTAATTTTACGTAGCCTAATTTTAACAAATACTAAAAATGTAATATATAATTATATAAAATATTTGGAACAAGTAGTAAAAATCACTCCAAATTTTTCTCGATTTAAAAATGTTAAAGTATGAATGAATTTGATTATAATTAGAAAGATTAGAATCTCTACTAATAAAAATTTCGAAATACCAATTGTAACTTCTATAATCTCAAATAATTTATAAACAACGATAAACCAATCATTAATATAAATTCCTGAATCTTTTTTCCTTAAGTTCAATACTTAGAAAATAAATCCTACACTTGTTAAATAATGAAATAACAGTGTTCAAAATTTTTAATCTTATAACAATACTAAGTAGTACTAGACAAAAATATGTTGTTATTAACAAATTAGTATAAATAAATATACAGTAAAACCCAATATTTAGTAAAATGATAAATAATCCAACAAGAAATCATAATTTTAAATTACAATAAAAGACGATTAATTTTTAGAACCTATAAGTTATAAAAATATAGACTAAAGATAAATCACTAGAAATACAAAAGATACGATAAGAACACTAATAGATTGATATCTAAGAATTTAGATCTTAAATAAACATATAAATTACACTAATATTCTGATTAAAAGATTTATAGATTTTAGAAATTAAAATATTGAATTGTCAATGTAACCTTTAATAATTTTCATAACTAGAAAATGAACAAATTAGCAAATGTGAAACTAATATCAAATATATGATTCAACAAAAATGTTAGAATAGATCTATGAGTTGTAATAAACTCATTCCTAGTTTGAAAAATCTGAATAAAATTTTTTGACCTTAATAGATACTAAAAACGAGATTTCGTATCTTGAACTGATAATTCAAGATATAATAACAATAACTCTAAATTTCAAAACCAATAAGATATAGTCCATTAATAGAGCTTATTGGTACAAAACCATAATCTAAAGATGAATTATTAGGATTATAAATACATGATAGATACTGATACTGATAAAAAATTACTAATCTAGATCTAAAATAAAAATTTCAAACCGCTGTTATACTTGTTAGGAAATATTGAATTCATTAAGACTTGGTTCCAAATTTAATTTATTGAACTTGAAAAAAAATCACGTAAGTTAAAATACTAAAAATAATTAATCGTGTAAACTAAAAATTTGTATACATAAACAATCTAGAATTGTTATAGAAAGTTAGAAAGTTCTATTTCGATAAAACTCTTATCTAATCGTTATAATATATGTTTATAAATTAATATTGGTTAAAATATTTTAGTTAACTATTAATCAAATAATAAACAAATCAATTAAAAAAAAAAAGAAATAGAGCACTAGAATTTGCAATCATGCTGGAACAAGGGATGGTGCAGCATTACATTTCTAGGCTGCAATTCAAGTTGATTCACGTCTAACATTTGATCAAATTGAGCTCCCAAATTCCATTTGTAAATGACCTTTAATCCAATCAAAACACTCCACATAAGATGAACATTAAATGAAGAAGGAATTCAGGTCAAATCAAAATCAAACACAGCTCAAATAGCCATGTATTTCCGAGAATAACAACTGCAACAGGAGGATTCAAACAAGAAATGCAACACCATTCACACGAATTTGCAACCTGATTTGAGCTTATATTTTTGACTAAATGAGCACCACTCAAAAGCCTCTAGATGTACACTTCAAACACCAAGTTTTGGCTAAAAAACAAAAAAGGAATCTGATCACAAAACCATACAAACCAAGATGGAAAACAACAACAAAAACTACAATAGAAATTCCAATTTCAACCTCAGATTTTAGCTCAATTTGGACTCGATTTTCTTGCAACTTGAGCCTCCAAATTACACTCATAAATGCGCTTAATTAAATACCAAACAAACACAATTAATGCCCCTCAAATTTAGCCACAAATCTGTCAAAACAAAAGTCAAAATTTGTCATCTAAATTTGCCAAATTCATATTCAAAATTCTAGCTGCAAATTTGTGATTTTCCTAAGCCCAAAACACTCTCTTTAACCTCTTAACTTTAGTCTAACTTTAGTACATATATATAGCCTTAATTTCGACACTAAATTAGCTCATATTCCCACAAAACCAAGTTGAAATTCTAACTATAAGAGGAGTTGCGTCCAGCCTCTTTTCTTGTGTTATTTTCACCTGGACAACCTTGAACACATTCCAAAATAGAACATAAACTCTAGTTGCCTTCCATATTCCATCTAAATACCAAACACACTAAGAACATCAATTCCCTCTCTCCAACAACATTAAAAACCAATCCAAATAGCCTTGGTTTACCATAGACCCAATCTAGAACTCAAGCTTAATAAGGTAAGAAAATTTAGTTAAAGTAGCTAACTTATAATTAAGCTAGAAACTCACTAATCAACCTTTAATATAGGTTGAATTGTTGCTATCAGGGAGTTGGGAATTCTTTTCCATTTCAAGCCAAGGCAATTTCTAAAATCAATACGTGCTTATTACATTTATGTGTAGATATTAGGATGAATTGTGTAGCATTGGAAAAAGATTATGTGATTGGGAGAAATGATTATTCCATTAATGAATTCAAGTATATGGATTGTTGTTGTATTATAAATGCTTAAATGTTGATGGCTAAGAAGAATATCAACTTAGAAATGTTATAAACTTAGGAATAGTAAATTCGGAACTAGGAAGAAATAAGCCAAAGCCATGCTCAAATTTCATCTAAACTAGTTTAAATTCATATCTAATGCCCTAGGACCTTATATGAACATAAAACTTGATAAAGAAAGCTTTAAAGTCATGATTAAGAGCTTTACATTACAAGAAAATATATGAACAATTTATAAAAACTATACATATCGATAATTTTACAAATTATGAGTGAGCTAACAAAATAGATAAGAGGATTAGATGATGGTTTTAAGTTATATAGTTGAACAAATGTTGTATTAATTATACATAGTTATTTAGGATATAAATACATCAACTTGAAGATTTTTAAGTGTAGAAATTCAAATCCTAAAAAGGAAAAACCAAAACAACACCTAAACTACAACAAAATTAAGTTGAACTTTAGATAACTAGGAAGATCAAACAAACTATATTGATGTGTTTGTTATAAGCCAAAAATGACCCCACCAATGGAAAGAACACGAAAAATCCTATGAAATCGACTATTTATTTGTTAAAAATGGATAAGAAACGAATTAGATATTGCAAAATAAAATTGGATCACTGATGTCAGATTTCTACGAAAAGAGCGAACTGTTCTTGCATTTTTCCCCCTTAATGACCTTGTGTAATGAAAACAACCCTATCCATGGATTGTACTCGGAAAATACTATGAAAATGACTATTTATTCAAAAAACGGACTAGAAATGAGTTAGATATCATTAAAACAGTTTTGCCTACAATTATCATGATTCACTTGAAAATGTGCATATGTTTCATAAATTTAAAAATTGTACAAGTCTCTGTTCTTAAAAATAATTCCACTACTAGAAAATACTCGAAGAGTACTATCAAATCGACTATTTACACAGCGAAATCGGATTTAAAACAAATGAGAAATCGCAAAATAGAAATTCATTTAGTTTTTACTCTTAATAAACCAATATTAATGTTACTGTTATTCCTATTAATATGATTATGATTATCACCATTATTATTACTACTGATTATAGTATTACGTATTATTGATATTTTCATGAAGAATCATTAGGATTATTAATACTGTTATTTTTATGTTAAGGTCACTATATTTATATTATCAATAATTCTATTATTATTTTTGTCACTAATATTATTATTTACTAATAGTATGAAAATTGTTGTTATTATTATACTTATATTTATTACTAATATTGATATTAACATTTCAAAACTAATATTACTGATAATATCATATTATTAAACTTAGCTTGTTTTGCAATAAAAATAAAATTGAAGTATAATAAAAATTTGATATATCTAAACTCCGTAAACATACAATTTTATTAAAATAATTTTTGAAAGGTATAGATACCTAAACATACCCTTAAATAAAAAAAAAAAATACTAATTTAAGAGACAGATAAGGTTGAGAGGCAAAGAATTAATAAACAAAAATCTTCTACTAAAAGCAGTAGGACTTAAAAAAAGGCAAACCCCTTAAATAAAAATATAGATAACAATTAAGATCAAGAGAAGCAAAATAAAAACAAATAAATATTCCTTACTATAAGGGTTAAAGCCTTAAAAAGCTTTATACAAATAATAAAAACCATATCAAATACCGATATAGAATAAATAGGCACCTATAATGATTCAATTAAATTATTAAACGACACAATAATTAATATAACGGGCTTAGTCTAATATCAAGCAATTGAGATCAGCGCCTTTAATTCCAGGAAAACTTCTCTTATAGAAATAGTCCAATAATGAATCTCTGTTATTTCCTTTCATAGGAAAATAGATCAATTCCCGGACTTCCAGTAGCTCATACAACAATTTAGTGGACCACAGGTGAGTTACTTGACTTTATCATATTGTTTGTGCTTGTAGTATAGCTGCATTTGGAATATATATTCAATTGATATGCATGTGGGATTAGGGATAATGCGTGATGCATGGTGTATGATTGAATGACAAATTATCATAATATAAGTGATAATTCTATTCTATGATAAATATTGTGTGAAGCATGTTGATGATTGTCTGTAAATAATATGATCACCTTAAACTTGATTAACAACTATTGGTACTATAAATGAAATGGACATGCATCGCATGATTTGCATAAACTGCATTTGAAGATGTGGCAGCTTACTATGTGTTAGTATTTCGGTTCTCTAGTAATGCTTGGTTTTTTTAGGCAAGATGCTATTAGTTCACGCAAGATTACCTTTGTTATGTCGGTTCCATGGGAACTAACTAGTAAAAAAGGACGCGCCATGGTATCGCAATGAAATGACTAAAACATAGTGGAGTTTCTAAGGCTTAAAACAGGAATTGAGTGCCTAAAGTATAAAGAGATAACTATAATGAGGATCGTGGCTTTCTGTATACTTAGTCTCTCCTGGGTAGGTGGGCCATAATATCGAGTTCCTTCAACCTCGATGAGAGGGCATAAATCTCCATCCTGCTTTGGATTCTAGATCATCCAAACTTGTAATGTGCATATGATTGATAATTATACTTGTTTGTTATTGGTTGATGTGTGGTCTAGTTAGGTTATCTCACTGAGTCCGTGGTTCGTTCAATCCCCAACAGTTTTTGTGCAGGATTAATACTAGCTGGGCTTAGGCTAGGAATGTATGAAGAGAGCTTCTCCAACGAACTCTATTGAAGATAGAGATATATGATATGGTAAACTTAGAATGTAAATTAGATAAGTTTTACAATAATTGAAATTTGTAAGTTATAAGTTTGAAACCCATTTTCACTATTTGGTAGAAGATACGATTCTCTGCGATCTTGGTAGAAATTGAAAAATTGGATTCCATAGTTGAAATCAGTAATATAATATATCATTTTTATGATAAATAAATAGAGTTTTGTACACTCTGACTTACAAGATGGCTCTCATGTTGCGGATGCAACATGATATGATAGCTTTAGATTAATCCTACTAAGCTCCCATTTTTAGGAGGGACAGGCCTACATACCCAAAAAAGACTAAGTATACAGAAAAGCCACAATCCTCATTGTAGTTATCTCTTTATGTTATTTAAACTTTAGGCACTTAATTTTTGTTTTAAGCCTTAGAAACTCCACTGAGTGTTAGTCATTTCATAGTGATACCATGGGTGGCGTCCTTCATTACTAGTTAGTTCTCATGGAACCGGTGAAACAAAGGTAATCTTGCGTAGAACTAATAGCCTCTTGCTTAGAAAAACCAAGTATTACTAAAGAATCGAAATACTAACAAGTAATAGACTGCTACATACTCAAATGTAGTTTATGCAAATCATGCAATGCATACCCATTTCATTTATAGTACCAGTAGTTGTTAATCAAGTTTAAAGCGATCTGCTATTTACAGACAATTATCAACATGCTTCTTCATAATATTTATCATTACAATAGAATTATCACTTATATATGATAATTTGTCATTCAATCATACACCACGTATCATGATTATTCCCAATCCGCATGCATTAATTGAATATTTATTATTCCAAATGCAGTATGTACAAGCACAATCAATGTAATAAAGTCAAGTAACTCCTATGGTCCTTGCTAAATTGTTGTATAAGCTACAGAAGTTTGGGAATTGATTATTTTCAGAAAGGAAATAACAGAGATTCATTATTGGATGTTTGTAAGAGAAGTCTTTAGAATTAAAGTGTTGATCTCAATCGTCGGATTATTGACTAAGCCTGTTATATAATTATTGCGTCGT